>WNWK01013220.1:0-56204 GCA_009830355.1 Cherax destructor
GATTACTCCTTCATGATAAAGTTGATATGTTAGCCAAGAAGAGCACCCATAAGGAGAATGTAGAATATAACTTTGGTATATCTGTGTCTAGCATTAGGAATAATATTAGGAGAGAAATAAATAATGAAAATGATAGCTATAGGAATGCAGTTAGAAGCCTGAGTAGATCTATAACCCACTATGATAACATGAATGTAGATAAGTATGTTTATGGAGCAACTGCAATGTGAACAGACTGACTGATGTTGTAGTGGCCAGGCTTCGGCTTGGCTACAAGTACTTCTGGCAGTTTGGGAGATACACAGATGATGATCAAACTAAATGCAAATTATGTGATCAGGCATATGGTCACTGTCTTGAACACTATGTGCTAAATTGTCCACTTATTGAGGAATATAGAGATAGACAGTATAATAACCTATGTGACATGTCAAGATATCTTATTAGTGAAGGTAGGATACCACTTATTCTAAGTAAATTTCCTAAATTTGCTTGTAACAGATAAGTGAACTGTAGATATAAATCCAAATTAATTTCCATGAACGTGCCTATCTGTGCTCATGATAATGCGAGCACAGATGGGCATGTTTGTGGAGCAACTTGCAATGTGAACAGACTGACTGATGTTGTAGTGGCCAGGCTTAGGCTTGGCTACATGTACTTCTGACAGTTTGGGAGACAGATGATGATCAAACTAAATGCAAATTATGTGATCAGGCATATGGTCACTGTCGTGAACACTATGTGCTTAATTGTGCACTTATTGAGGAATATAGAGATAGACAATATAATAACCTATGTGACATGTCAAGATATCTTATTCATGAAATAAGATACCTGCTTGTAACAGATAATTGAAATGTAGATATAAACCCAAATGTACAATTGTTAACCCCTTTGGGGCCTAGTGCCTAGGCCTTTTGTGTATCCATATGCTCTTGCGCTACCGTCCACAGGATGGATATGGGGTGCACAATAAACTAGCCACTTCGGTGGCAAAAATCTAATCTACAATCATCAACGCCTCCACTACCACCATGACAATAAATGCCACTGTTATCACCACCATCACAAATATTATCACTACCACCACTAACACCAATCACTATCATCTCCCCCTCTCTGAAGAAACCACCATAACTGTCAGACCACCACTACAAGTGTTACATCTCTCACTATCTCCACCACCAACCACAACCCCCAAGTGATGCCGGGTTCATTGATATTTCCAGCTTTCAATAATTTATCAATAAACATTGATTACATGAGTCACCCCAACACTGAGTCACCACAACACTGAGTCACCCCAACACTGAGTCACCACAACACTGAGTCACCCCAACACTGAGTCACCACAACACTGAGTCACCACAACACTGAGTCACCACAACACGTCTAAGTTCACATGGTTCAGGTATATACGTTCCCATGGTCCAGGTATATACGTTCCCATGGTCCAGGTATATACGTTCCCATGGTCCAGGTATATACGTTCCCATGGTCCAGGTATATACGTTCCCATGGTCCAGATATATAAGTTCCCATGGTCCAGGTATATACGTTCCAATGGTCCAGGTATATACGTTCCCATGGTCCAGGTATATACGTTACCATGGTCCAGGTATATACGTTACCATGGTCCAGGTATATACGTCTCACATGGTCCAGGTATATACGTTCACATGGTCCAGGTATATACGTTCTCCTGGTCCATTTATATACTTTCCCATGGTCCAGGTATATACGTCTCACATGGTCCAGGTATATACGTTCCCATGGTCCAGGTATATACGTCTCACGGTCCCGGTATATACGTTCCCATGGTCCAGGTATATACGTTCACATGGTCCAGGTATATACGTTCACATGGTCCAGGTATATACCTTCCTATGGTCCAGGTATATACGTCTCACATGGTCCAGGTATATACGTTCCCATGGTCCAAGTATATACGTTCACATGGTCCAGGTATATACCTTCCCATGGTCCAGGTATATACGTTCACATGGTCCAGGTATATACGTTCCCATGGTCCAGGTTATACTTCCATGGTCCAGGTATATACGTTCACATGGTCCAGGTATATACCTTCCTATGGTCCAGGTATATACGTTCATGGTCAGGTATACTTCCATGGTCCAGGTATATACGTTCGCATGGTCCAGGTATATACGTTCCCATGGTCCAGGTATATACGTTCACATGGTCCAGGTATATACGTTCACATGGTCCAGGTATATACGTTCACATGGTCCAGGTATATACGTTCACATGGTCCAGGTATATACGTTCACATGGTCCAGGTATATACGTTCACATGGTCCAGGTATATACGTTCATATGGTCCAGGTATAGCCTACCATTGTGTCACCTCAGTAACTACCTTCACTTGTATTAACAATTGTGGTGACTCATTGTACCTGGCAGACTGGTGGTGTACACACGTCTGCCACACTGCTGATAGTGACACTGTACCTGGCAGACTGGTGGTGTACACACGTCTGCCACACTGCTGATAGTGACACTGTACCTGGCAGACTGGTGGTGTACACACGTCTGCCACACTGCTGATAGTGACACTGTACCTGGCAGACTGGTGGTAGCGTGTGTGACCTACCGTCTGTAGCGTGTACTCACCTAATTTCACCTAATTGTGGTTGCAGGGGTCGAGACTCAGCTCCTGGCCCCGCCTCTTCGCTGTCCGCTACTGGGACTCTGCTCTCCCTGCTCCATGAGCTTTATCATACCTTGTCTTAAAACTGTGTATGGTTCCCGCCTCCACTATATCGTTCGCTAGACTATTCCACTTCCTAACTACTCTATGGCTGAAGAAGTGCTTCCTAACATCCCTTTGACTCATCTGAGTCTTCAGCTTCCAGTTGTGTCCCCTTGTCAATTCCCCGCAGTATTTTGTATGTCGTTATCATGTCTCCTCTAACCCTTCTCTCCTCCAGTGTTGTTAGTCCTATTTCCCTCAACCTTTCTTCATAGGACAGTCCCCTGAGTTGTGGAACTAGCCTTGTCGCAAACCTTTGCACTTTCTCTAATTTCTTGACATGCTTGACTAGGTGTTGGTTCCAGACTGGTGCTGCATACTCTAGTATGGGCCTGACGTACACGGTATACAGTGTCTTGAACTATTCCTTGTTAAGGTAACGGAACGCTAATCTTAGGTTTGCCAGTCGCCCATATGCTGCCACGGTTATCTGGTTGATGTGTGTTTCCGGAGACGTGCTTGGCGTTATACACACCCCAAGGTCTTTCTCCTTTGATGAGATTTGTAGCCTTTGTCCACCTAGCTTGTACTCTTGTCAGCGGTCTTCTTTGCCCTTCTCCGATCTTCATGACTTTGCATTTGGTGGGGTTAAATTCGAGAAGCCAGTTGCTAGACCAGATGTCAAGCTTGTCCAGGTCTGTTTGAAGTCCTGCTTGGTCTTCATCCGATGTGATTCTCCTAATTAATTTCACATCATCTGCGAACAGAGACACTTCTGAGTCTATCCCGGCCGTCATGTCATTCACATATACCAAGAATAACACTGGTCCTAGGACTGACCCCAGCGGTACACCGCTCGTCACAGGCGCCCACTGTGATACCTCATCGCGCACCATGACCCGTTCCTGTGACCTACCGTCTGTAGCGTGTGACAGTAGCAGACGTCAAAGTGCCGTACTTGTAACAGACGTCTAAATGACGTAGTTTTAACAGATGTCAAAGTGCCATACTTTAACACTGATGTCAACACACACAGGATGGAGTATAAACATTGACGCCACGTTCCGGGTCAATCCTAGACCCATTTCTAAGTGTCGTAACAAGACCGCCATGTTGTGGTCTTAAGATAAGATTTTGTTCGGATTTTTAACCCCGAGAGTTAGTCACCTAGGATAACCCAAGAAAGTCGGTGCGTCATCAAGGACTCTCTTATTTCCATTGAGGTTCTTTAATCTTGCCCTCCCAGGATGCGACCTACACCAGTCAACTAACACCCAGGTACCTACTTGCCTACTAGGTGAACAGGGACAACAGGTGAAAGCAAACACGCCCTATGTTTCCACCAGTGCCGGGGATCGAACCACGGACACTCAGTGTGTGAAGCGAGAACGTTGCCTACCTGTGATGCGTCATCCAGCTTTGCCCACTCAACTACACCAACGGTGTGAGGTGAATAGTTATCAGCCAAGCAAGGAAGGAGAGAGTGACACTAGAGCTGCCAGCATCCAAGTGTGTGTGTGTTACTTCGTCTAGTCGCTTATAATAAGTATTAAATAGGTTACAAGGGGGAAGACAGATACACACACACACACACCCACACACACACCCACACCCCCCCCACACACACACACATACACACACACACACATACAACAGGCCTAGTGTCTAATCGACATGTGCCTAGGACAAAATGGTAACTAACACACACTGAGTATGATCAGAACATCAGGGCAATGATTTACGTACTGACTGGGAAAACTGGGGCCCCACAGGGAGGGCCAGACACATGGAGAGCCAGGTTTTTAGACACAGTTATGAAGAACTTTCCGAGCCAACACGTGAAGTAAACACCAGTGAGAGAAGCCAGTGAGACGAACTGCTTTTCACACAAAGTTAATGAGATGGCGGAAATTATGGTAAACCAACAGGTTCCTCGAAATTAATGGTTTGAAAACCTGGTGGAAAGGGAAACTGAGAAAGGGAAGAAGCGAAATAATAGAAAATGGGACTACACAAGGGACGGACTATGATGATATGAGAATTTTTCTGAGCGAAGTGGAATGGGAAAAGGAACTGGAAGAGAAAACTGTACAAGAAATGGTGGAGACAACAGAGTCAGAGTGCCAAGACAAGAAACATGAAAGACCGAGAGAGCCCGTGGTTTAATTAAGAACGCAGAGAGCTCAAAGGATGCAGCAAGAGCTCTTGGAAAAAATGTAGAGCAAATGAAAAAGCAGAAAACCAAGAGGCAAGCAGAAAGCTGGAAACTAATGTGCAAGAATAAGATAGAAAGATAAAGGACATATATTAAATGACCACAACAAGACAAAAGTTACTCAACAGCCACAAGAGAAACAAAAACGACTTTGAAGGAGCAAGTGATAAGGCTGTAGGAAGAATAGATAATAGCCAATGACAGAAGTATGATAAATGGTTAAAGAAAGATTCAAAGAAGTCTTCACAGAAGTAAAGAACTATCGGAAGACCCTGCAGACACTGTGCCAACAGGCACTGGAGAGTATCAACACAACAAAAAAAAGTAATAAGACAGCTACAAGACCTGGCTGTAACAACAATGGGACCAGATAATATATCTCCATGGGTACTGAGAGAAGGGGAAAAATAATTGACCCAGTAGCACAGGTATTCAACCAGTCTTTCCTGTCAGAACAGCTGCCAGAAATTTGGAAAATGATGAATGTGGTTCCTTGATATGAAAAAGGGGACAGACAAGAGGTCCTGAATTACAGGTCAGTATCTCTAACATGCACACTGTAAATGTTCTGGGAAGACAGTGCGGAAAAGAATATTGGGTCACTTGGAAATAAGATTCTTTACTGAAAAAACATGGATTTATGGATGGAAAATCCTGCCTTACGAATTTGCTGGAATTCTACGACAGTCACAGTAATAAAACAAGAAAGATACGGTTACGTTGACTGCATTTTCTTGGACTGTAAAACAAAATCTGATACAGTACCAAACTAGAGATTAGTCTAGAAATTAGAAGAGCAGTACGAGATAATACATCTAAATGGGAGAGAATAAAGAGCGGTTTCCGCAGGGATCAATGTTAGGACCACTACTGTTCCTAATATGTGAACTACCTAACAGAGGAATAAGAACAGGAGAGGACACTGATATACTCCAGAGGGACCTCAACAAAATGCAGATGTGGCCACACAAGTGGCTGAAGATCATCCTGAGCAAATGCTGAGTCATATATATTCTATGGAGGAGGAGAGGGGAGGTCTCATACAACATGGGAGGAGATAAGCTGCAAATATCAAGGAGTAAAAAAAGACTTGAGGGTGAATATAATACTTAGTATATCGGCAGAATTGCACGTAAACCTTATAACGACAGCAACATATGCAAGATTAGCAAACCTCGAAACAGCATTCAGGAATTTTAATAAACGATCTTTTAGAACCTTATACACGACACATGTTAAGCTGAGTATGCAGCCCCAGCATAGAACCACCACCTGGTTAAGCACGTGAAGAAAGTGGATAAAGTTCAAAGGTTTGCATCCAAGCTAGTACCAGAGATTGAAATAACTCAACCTTCAGACCATAGGGTTGAGAAGGCCAAGGGGAGAACATGGTTACTATGTACAAAATCTTAAGAGGAATTGATAGAGCTGATAAAGACAGATTTATTTGAACTAAGAGGACCAGGATAAAAGGAACAAGTGGAAGGTGTAGACACAGCTGAGCCACACAGATACAAGGAAGAATTTGTTTAGTCTCAGGATGGTTGAAAAGTGCAATGACTTGGATGAGGCAGTGGTGGAGGTAAATATAATACACAGCTTCATGTGAAGCTTTAAGGCCCAAGACGTCCCCTTCCCACACATACAATAATATGGGGCTTCCCTCCACCCCTCCTTCCCTCCCTCCCTCCACGTGGAGAACATGGAGTGGTGGAGGCTAGTTCCTCCACTCCCTCAAGTGGATTCAGACACGCTACTCAACTCATCAACAGACTTGTTAATTTTCAAGACTTGCATCAATTTGTCGATTGCAGTCAGGTAGTGGAACTGTGTAGTGTATGTTGCCTGTTCCCTGGAGCTCTGTGCTGTGTTGCTCCCTTACAACTAGACCTCTGTACTCACAGTTGCCTGCTGCTCCCTGGTAAGTACTCGGTAAGGTGTTGGAGCTCTGTACTCTTTGTTGTCTGTTGTTACCTGTCAGGTGGAACTTTATACTGTGTGTACTCACCTAGTTGTGGTTGCAGGGGTCGAGTCAAAGCTCGTGTGTGTGTGTGTGTGTGTGTGTGTGTGTGTGTGTGTGTGTGTGTTGTGTGTGAGAGAAAGAAGTTTCGCCCTGAAAGGTACTTTGTGAGAGCGTGTTTACGTGCATATTTGTACGTTTCTGTCTGGGGGAGTAAAGAGCGCACGCACGCACATACACACACACATCCTACCTACCTTTCTCTCTCCATACACCCAAAACACTGCGTACATCTTCATCAAATGCAACAGCATACTGAACACTTGCGTATATCTTAAACCGCAACAGCACTTGCGTATATCTTAAACTGCAACAGCACTTGCGTACATAGTAAACTGCAACAGCACTTGCGTATATCTTAAACTGCAACAGCACTTGCGTACATGGTAAACTGTAACAGCACTTGCGTACATAGTAAACTGCAACAGCACTTGCGTATATCTTAAACTGCAACAACACTTGCGTACATGGTAAACTGTAACAGCACTTGCGTACATAGTAAACTGCAACAGCACTTGCGTACATAGTAAACTGCAACAACACTTGCGTACATGTTAAACTGCAACAGCACTTGCGTACATAGTAAACTGCAACAGCACTTGCGTACATAGTAAACTGCAACAGCATACGCAACACTTGCGTATATGTTAAACTGCCACCACTACACGCACACACTTAACACAGAACAAGGTACTGACTTTGGGAGCGTGGCGTTGAGGGAGCGCCACCTGGCCAGACACTGGGGCTCATGGATCACGATAGAGCGCGACCCGAACTCCTTTTGACAGACGTAGCACTGGATGAAGCCCGGGGGGCGGCTGGGGGCCGGCGTCATGCTGGAGGCGGGGCTTATGGCCCTCTCCCCTGCAACAAACACACACACAGACACACTGGTTACAAACACGGCAACAATGTGGAGTGGGACACGCTGCACGTCAGGGTACTGACGGACCGTTTACCACCGAGTTACACTAAACCCACAAGGGTCATACATCACGTCATTGGATACAACAAAAAAATATATTAAATCATGTTCGTCATTAATAAGAATACACCGGGGAAAAAGAAAGTTATATTTGTAAAAAAATCTAAATTAAACATAAAAGAAAATTGAAAAATCACCGAATAAAACCACATCAATAATGAAAAAAAAAAAAAGAGTATAAAAAGCTTGACATAACCACAATCAGTTTACAAGTACACAAGTCAAGGTAAACTATAAACACCGGCCAGAGTTTACACGTATGCCGGTCAAGGTAGAACTTGTGGTGCAGGCTCGATCCTCCGTCCGGTAATCTACACACACTACCTCCTCCCTAAGTGATGAAAAAAATGGGGGAAGTGGGGAGGCAATCCGAGGAAGAGCAACGTGGTTCCAGTTCCTAGGATCAAGAGCCCTTCACCAGCATCAAGAGACTCCCACTTGAAGAGGGAGGGTTATATTAAGGTACACGTAAGGTCTTATAATAACATGTTCATTTTTCCACTATAATCTACCTTGTCCATAATTACTATCACATGTTGTAGAGGTGTGAGCTTTGCTCACACCTCTACAACACTATTGTCATCAAACATTTGTTAAGTTATACCATGAATTAAGGGAAGATCCTGGACTTTATCTTTCGAAACAGAAAGCAAATGCGATAGTAATTACGGACAAGGTAGATTATAGTGGAAAAATAAACATGTTATTATAAGACTGGGGAACTGACGTGGCCATTATGGTAGAAGCGGCAGCAGACACTGGCGCTCCTCACACTGGCGCTCTTAATTATACTAGCGAGCATAATTACGCTCATTATCAGTGTTACAATAACACCATCTCTAAATTTACCATCGTCTACATACAAGTTAGTGAGGTATGAGACAGAGACACAGACAGACAGAGACACAGACAGACAGAGACAGACAGACAGACAGAGACACAGACAGACAGAGACAGACAGACACAGACAGACACAGAGACAGAGAGACAGACATACGGAAAGAGACAGAAAATTAGCACAATCAGTGAGTTAGAATCTTCAAGAGTACATTACATTAGTACAAGCAGTACTACTACAACTACTAACATTTATTGAGAACTTAGACCACGTAGGTCACAACGCTCATAGCCATAAAAAATACTGTACATTTAAGACAAAAATAGTAAAAACAAAACTAAAAACAAATGTTATCATTCCAAGTTAGAATTATCAACAGAATTTTTAAAACCATTAATTATTAATTTGGAAAGACTTTTAAAGGTGCCCCTTCCAAGGTCAGCCTCAAAGCTCACCTCGAGGCTGACCCAGCACCTCGTGCGTTAATATCTCAAATCTTAAAATATATTTATCATGTTCTAATTAATTATGTTTGAAGTTTGTAAAGAATCAGTGTGGTACATGTGTCCCCCCAGGGGTGCTTGTAGCCTCGGCTCTTCTTGATCACTATACGCTGCTGAGACTGCCACTTCTACGACACTCGTAGAAACAACAACAATCTTCGCTTTGTAGATGTAAATAACTTTCTTTTACTTTTTTTGTTAGTTTCATAAACTACAAAGAGAGAATCCTCTTCCAATATTATCTATCCATCTCCGAGGCTTCACTGAGGACCGCAGTCTTGTTGAACCATCACTACACAAAGATAATAATAATAATTATTTCTACAAGTGCATGATACAACTTATACAGATCTAGCTGACGTCAGCGATTTACTGTATAGAAAGCCAGACCATTTCGGGCAAATTAGGTTAATTTTGTCCCCAGGATGCGACCCACACCAGTCTGCTAACACTCAGGTACCTACTTTATTGCTAGGTGAACAGGGACAACAGGTCTTCAGGAAACCCGCCACGAAGGTTTCCACCCGTACCGGGGATCGAACCACGGACCTCACTCTGGCCAACAACAGTCAGACCTGACTTAGTTTAAGGTGCAAACTTATCCCAGTGTATAGTCGCGTGTTCCGATGTTGACAAGCGTGACCTACCCTGACCTTCCTTGTTTCTCCATATTCCACTGCCTTGACCTCACTTGTAGCTCTCTGTTGCACTGCCCCAACACAACTTGATAATAATCAATGGTTCAACACAACAACAGTCCACTTCTCATTTTCAAATTGCCGGCTTCTAATTATTATTTGCAATCACGATACTAAAACTTATTCTTCTTGAACCTAATTAACTTAAAACTTTCCTCAGAACCGAGTGAAATAATGTTAGTTGGGAGTCTCGCTCCTACATACTGTGGCTTACTACCCTAAGAGGTCACTGGCTTCTTCAGGTGGCTTACTTCCGTAAGAGGTCACTGGCTTCTTCAGGAGGTGGCTTCCGTAAAAGGTCCCTGGCTTCTTCAGGTGGTGGCTTACCTCCGTAAAAGGTCCCTGGCTTCTTCAGGTGGTGGCTTACCTCCGTAAAAGATCCCTGGCTTCTTCAAGTGGTGGTGGCTTACTTCCGTAAAAGGTCCCTGGCTTCTTCAGGTGGTGGTGGCTTACTTCCGTAAAAGGTCCCTGGCTTCTTTAGGGGATGGCTTACTTCAGTAAGAGATCACTGGCTTCTTCAGGAGGTGGCTTACTTCCGTAAGGGGTCGCTGGCTTCTTCAGAAGGTCAAGGCTCACGTCACTCAGGCTTCACCTGGAGGCGCCCAGCTATGCACAGTTGCACTCGCAAACTTGCCTAAGACTATGTTGCTTGCGTCTGTTTTGCTGGTTACTAAGCTTGTGTTCTGCAAGCAACTAACGTGAAGCGGTAAACCCGTACGGGTGTCATTCGACACACGGTGTGGTGGGGGCTCATCTTCCCCTCGCTGTGTACCAGACAGGGACCGCTAAAATATTTTTTTTTTTCACCCAACCTTCGCGCCTCTCCCAGCAAGGTGACCTATAGAAGACAACGCATCCACCGTCGTTCACTTCATTGACATCTTCCCAGAAGAGCACGGGCACGGTTATAAGGAGAATCTCAAATGCAACATTGCAACCCATGCTTCAGAGTGCAGGTACTGTGCTTCCGTACCCGTGCAGACACCGCACTTCCCACCTCCATGAATGCAACATCCCCATCCATCCTTCAGAGTGAAAGCACTATTTCCTACCTTCATGACTGCAACATCCCCACCCTTCATTGAGGGAGACCCACAACCATCTACCAGCAGCAGCACCACCACCACCACAGCACCAGCAGCAGCAGCAGCAGCAGCAGCAGCAGCAGCAGCACCACCACCACCAGCAGCAGCAGCAGCAGCAGATCAACATATACACTCTTAAGTGTTTTAAAATTCCACAATGACTGGTCATCGATACATAATAGTAAATGATTAGAAGACTAAATATTTTTCTCAAGACAATGCTTGTGTATTGTTGTGTTCTCTCCCTCGAGAACACAAGACCATGACTGCCTTGTTGTGTTGTCTCCCTCGAGAACACAAGACCATGACTGCCATGTTGTGTTCTCTCCCTCGAGAACACAAGACCATGACTGCCATGTTGTGCTCTCTCCCTCGAGAACACAAGACCATGACTGCCTTGTTGTGCTCTCTCCCTCGAGAACACAAGACCATGACTGCCATGTTGTGCTCTCTCCCTCGAGAACACAAGACCATGACTGCCTTGTTGTGTTCTCTCCCTCGAGAGAACAAGACCATGACTGCCTTGTTGTGCTCTCTCCCTCGAGAACACAAGACCATGACTGCCATGTTGTGTTGTCTCCCTCGAGAACACAAGACCATGACTGCCTTGTTGTGTTCTCTCCCTCGAGAGAACAAGACCATGACTGCCTTGTTGTGTTCTCTCCCTCGAGAGAACAAGACCATGACTATGTTGTGTTCTCTCTCTGGAGAACACAAGACCATGACTGCCATGTACTTGTAGTAAACAAAGATATTATTCTTGAGGCATGATTATCATCATACTGGGTCGTATCACTTTGTTCTACTGGTAAATCTTTGGGCTTTCTCTAATTTTGTTTACAAGGTGTGCAGGCTTCACTGTGGTGGAGCTTACTCGAGGACTATATAATCAGTGTACAGCGGCTTACATAATATCCTGTTTATGTTCATCAGTTTTAACACTGGTAGTAGCATGTAAGCTGACTGACACTGTTTATATGCGCCATTGTAGATCAGATACGTCTTGTTATTGGCGTGTTCACGTTGTAGCACTGCCTGGCGTACAGTGCCATGGCTGGTGCACAGTGCCATGGCTGGTGCACAGTGCTATGGTTGGCGTACAGTGCTATGGTTGGCGTACAGTGCTATGGCTGGAGTACAGTGCTATGGCTGGAGTACAGTGATATGGCTTGAGTACAGTGCTATGGCTTGAGTACAGTGTTACGGCTGGCATATAGTGTTATGGCTGCCTGGCTGGACTCTGTGGTCTGAGTGTGACTGGCTGTGAAAAAAAAGACACACACAATGTTAGTCATATACTGGATTGTAAGCCTGAGGACTACAAGCTGGTCATTATGGCTGCATTTAACCTGTTCGCCACCAGTCAAGAACACTTTAAAACCTCAGAGGTTGAAAAGTAAACTCAGTGTGTATATACACGTGTATATACACGTGTATATACACGGGTATATACCCCTCCCTGTACGCTATTTAAGATCTACCCGAAGGTCTATTTACCCGGTCCCTAGAGCTGCTCCTCCCTCAGATCATGTATTACAGTCGTTTACACTGAGTCATTCCATTGTTTTGCTTTTGTTTGTGATAAACTTAGAGTTAGTGAACTATCCCTCTAGTCTGGCCAAGTCTTCCCACAACCTGGCCAAGTCTTCCCACAACCTGGCCAAGTCTTCCCACAACCTGGCCAAGTCTTCCCACAACCTGGCCAAGTCTTCCCACAGCCTGGCCAAGTCTTCCCACAGTTTCCTGCCATCACCCTCAGATCGTTCCCTCAAGAGCTTGGTATCATCTGCAAACAGTGACATTTCGGCGTCTACTTCCTCTGCTTGGCTGTTTACATATCGTTGGCGACTCTTGCTTTTTACTTTCACCATCTGATGTTTCTCTCCCTCACGATTATCGAGTATCATACCAGTTTATCGTAACGTCTCTCATTTGTCCTCTGTATACTCGTGTATTTATGATTGCGGGAGTTGAGTGTCAGCTCCTGACCCCGTCTCTTAACTATACGTGATCAGGTTCACTTCTAGTTTGTGTAGGGAGGGGGGGGGAGCTAGATTTGAACAAAGGTATCGAGTCCAGCAAGGCCATGAAGCACCATAACCAGTGTAACCACACACTCATTAATCAAGTTCATCACGCACTCTTCCAGTCAATAAATCCGAAGTGTTACACAAACTGACTGGACGTTTGATGTTCAGATGGGCAGTGTCAGGTGCATGTGCGTGAATATGTGAGAGAGAGAGAGAGAGAGAGAGAGAGAGAGAGAGAGAGAGAGAGAGAGAGAGAGAGGGTTAATTTAATGTTGGTTAATAGTACATGCTTGCATTTTAGTGTTCTTTGTGTAAAAGTACATGTAAACATCACTAATGTGCACAAGTGTCCATCACAAATTGTGTGATGACATTCTAGCAATCATAATTTTTCCCCTCAGTATGTGAGAGGCAGCACAAGCCATCCTCAGAGATGATAGTTCACAAGTAACTGCAGCTCCAGCTTGTAAGTTCTCATAGCTACTAAACCCAGAGTGGAGTGCTGGAGAACATCCTCATTACACTGCAAAAGTCACCCAGCTCAGCCTGACCGATTTCATTTCTTAATGAAAGTGACCCAGCCTGTGTCATGGAACATGAATAGGAAACGACGCACTGCGTGTGTATCCGGTTTTCACACAAAATATAAACTTAATATACTAATAGTCCGCACATGGGAGAATTAAACTTATGCCGACGTTTCGGTCCAACGTGAACCATTAACTAGTCCTAAAATATAAGTTTGCTTCCTCATCCAGAGCCGCACCAGCATCGCTACACGGTACTTGTACGTGGAAGCCCTAAACTTTTATAATTCAGGGAATCTACTCGGTGTTTGAGTGCTGTATTATAAGCGGAAAATTCAGTCGCGGAGGAATACATAAAACTAGTTCCAAAATAGTATCAATGCTTCATCAGTGACCCGATATACAATGTCTGCCGTGCAACAACTTTGGAAGGTGTCTGAAGCATCGGAGCCATTACGTGAAATCTCAGATTAGAAATATCGTAGACAGGTGAGAGAAGTGTAATATTCAGTCAATATGGCGGTCGATGTGTGCATGAAATGAATCACAACAGAGTTTGTGGATCCTGCGAACCATCGGCCCTGCCATCCTAGGACCACCATTGGTCTCAGACCACCAACTCCTCCACTCTGAGTGCAAAATAAATGCAGTAATAATCAATGAGCCTTGGTCAACATGCTCAGCTGCACGTAAGTGACCATCACCTAGCTACGAGGCTTCAGCACACACAAGTAATGCAACGCTTGGCAGATCTCCATACAAAAGACAAGACCATGTGACCAGATGGATCCAAAAATAGTAAAGCTGACAATACTGAAGAGAAGACACCTTGTAGAAGAAGCTTGACTTTATGAAGCTTTACACTGAACCATACGTTGTCCCGATGAAAGACTTTTTCCGTGTAGTCAGATACGCTCTTCCTCTGCGTACTAAAAACAAGTGAAGGCCTGTGCGGGCCACAACAACGCACCATTTTTAACAAGATTGTTACCAATCAGAGGACAACATCATGCCAGTGTTTCATTAAACACTTTGTTTAATGAAACACCAATGTGGGTTCAATGTCGTTAACCCCAGCCACACAAATCTGGAAAATTCCCATGATACGATTATGGAGGGAAGACAGGACAGAAGGGCAGACACAGAAGACCTATGACACTATGCCCCTCAGGAGACTGGAACACAAAATGAAGAAACAGTAACAGAAGAGAAGGTAACAGTCGTAAGAAACGAATAGATACCAGAGTGGCGAGAAGTAAATTAGTGACATTACACCGAGTTCAATACTTCGACAGTAAGTTAAATTTGGGTCTGTCTTATTCCCGATACATGGAAACAAGTGCTGTAAGACATTAACTCTTATACCAATGTTCGCTGATGACGCAAAAATTATCAAAATTATCAGCAGAGTGAAGATCTACAAGAAGACTTGAGAAAATGTCAGAAATGTCTTACGACTGGCTAGGGGAATTAAACCTCAAAAAATATAGAAGAGTGCCGAGGGAAGGTTAGACATAATGTAACCCGACAAGAGGAACACAAGTCCTTACATAAAACGGTAAATAGATCCAGCAGGAGACATCACAGCTACATAATCTATCTTCGCCCTTTTCTCTTAATCTTGCGTATTTTTCAGTGTTCTGTTTAATT
Organism: Cherax destructor; assembly: GCA_009830355.1. Classification (NCBI taxonomy): domain Eukaryota; kingdom Metazoa; phylum Arthropoda; class Malacostraca; order Decapoda; family Parastacidae; genus Cherax; species Cherax destructor. The sequence continues at coordinate 15,268 of WNWK01013220.1, forward strand.
AGAGAAGTAAATATGCAGTAAAGATTGAAATTTACGTACATGAAAATTTTAGATATTAAAATGAAAATTTGAGAGATATTAAATTAAAAGTGAAATTTCCTAATACAACTCATTAATTAAAACCAGCAACGAGAGTTGCACGAAGCTGCACAATTAACGAAGGATTCATATGCACAATGAGAGTCCTCACTGACCTGCACTGCAAAACCAACACCGGCCTTCCTTTTTGAGCCATTATTAAAGATACTTATTCATGAACAAAGTCATAATTAAGAAATTAGCAAGCGTCATCACCCGAACTTGGCACTTACACGCCCTATCCACTGCCTACAAAGACTTATCTTAGGTGCCATCCTAAAGATCAGCCTTCATCCCAACATTAAACGTCCTAAGAAGCCTCAAAGGGACAGCAAAGGGCTCCTTTCCTTTTTAACTGCAAAGACAGCAGGATAAGCTGGGATTTCATGTGTACAGCAAACCCGAAAGAGGTAGTGAAAGCCTAGCTCCTCAGAGTAGAGATCAAGGGAAACGCTCACCAGACTAAACAGAGGCGCTAAACAGAGAAAGTATGAAATGCACCCATGCACGTGTTCCCACGTAATATACAGTTTAGCAAGTGCGGCACGGGAGGGCTAGCTCTGGCAGCCATACTCCAGCCTGGAACAGACCAAGGCCACATACAAGTCAAACATGGTAGCCCAGTCTGCCTTCCCTGTATGGTGGGAGAACACTAAAAATGTCTAGTATCCACAGAAGCCCATGTCAGTTGCTGATCGAAGGTTGTTCCCATTAACGTCAACTGCTGCTCACAGGAAGGACCACACCAGTGAGGAGCATAACAGGCACACTGTGTCAACCCAGGACCAGGTGAAGTGAAGCAGTTCACTCCGTAATATTGTCCATCGCGAGCTGAAGCCGGTGACAGGCTACTTTGGGAGTAGACGATGAGGCGTACACTTCGAGATCATCTACATACAATGAGGTCCTGACTATTTGGGATAATGTTTAAGTCATCCATTGATACTATAAAAATGTGATACTTAAACTGCTGCCCTGCTGGATCCCCCTCCAAAGAAAACTGAGTAGCCAAAATGCACAAGAGGTGAAACTTTCCATCTACAAGTACCAGACCAGATGAAAATTCAACCTCCTCTCCAACAACTTGCGGATTTCTCGTCTACAAGAACCTGATGGTAATTAGCAGCTTACCTGAGTCCCAACCTGGATTTGGGAAAGCCAGAACCAAAGACTCCCGGCAACCATGGGAAAGCCTTCCCCAACTTTTACAAATACAATTAAATATATCTGAAATAAAAGCGTGCCAGGAGAGATGTGTCGCAACGTATTGTGACAGATCTAATAATTTCCCAGAGCCGTGATGGACGACGACGACGACGAGGCAACTCTAAATTCCCCCATCCCTAACAGATCACAAGGCTTCACAGTGTACTTTGTCACGGACAAAGAGGACGTCTCCCAAAGCATCCTGGCATGGAATATATGACAGTTGCTCCTGACACTTAGAAAAAAGAAGCCCCCAGCAAGCGTGATGGCCACCTCCGAAGGTTTATAAAAAATGAAATAACTGTTACACCAAACCAGTCCCCTGAGCCAAGCAAAATAACAGCAGCAGCAGCAGCACAGGCTAAGTTTGCAAACATGAGTGGTATTCAGGACTCTTGACAAAGATTCGTTCAAGTTACTTTTTACCTACGAGTGAACCATTCTTGAGTAAAAATCTTTGGTGTGGAAGTGGAAGGAACGACCAGTAAAACACAAAGGTAAGCTTAAAGTGGAAAGAAATGTATCATGATTAGTTTGAGGCGAGAACAATGAGGTATGAGGACAATGCTAGAGTAAGGACTAATGTCACTAGTGGAATGTAGACTAAGAGCAAGATACTCCGGGATAGTCGACAGTAATAGGAGCTTTACGAAGAATGTAAGAACAACAACAAGGCATGGCTAGCAATTACACTTTCAAATGAGCCATAGGGTCAGGAATTAAAAAAAAAAACCTGCTGAACAATCACAACAGGAATTTTCAGCACTAGGAAGTGAGCAGCTCTCTGCTGGTGAGGTTGGTAGGTCACCATAAACCTGTTATTGTCACTGCCACTAACCTCCAGGAAAAATATTTTTTTGGTTTATGGTATAAGAGTTAACATAGGTCATTTCACGTCAGACGATCAAAAATTAAGACAGGACCACGAGCTATAGCTTACCCTCCCCGCAAACTCAAATAGGAAACTGCACACGCACACATGCAGTCTTATGTACACACATGCACACCTACATAAACGCACACACCCTCCATGTACGTCACTGACGTACACAGACACGCTATCTGGTGTTCCTTCACTCACGTGCCCCGCCCTCACACGTGCAGAGCAGCACTAACTTTAACAGCTGACCCAGTTACATCACCAGCAGCAAACTACAGGCTAATTACCTAACTTAACTGACACTTATATCTCGCATAATTACAACGCATTTCCACCTACGCCACTTTTCTTTCCCTCTCCCTCTCCCTCTCCCTCCCCCTCCCTACACCTCTCCACAAGGTAAACGACAGTCCTGAGGTTTCTCAGTATTGCCTTGACAGGTGTTGAAAACAAGAGTATTATTGCCCTTGAGAATGTGGTGAGGGAAATACTACAGCCCTCACAGTATACAAATCTACGATCAGTGACCGAAGGATCGGGACGCTAACACTGGTGTTGAATGATCCGTACTGGTTTATCGCTTCGCCGTGTCAGGCCCCAAGGAGGGTACAACGGTGATGTTACGACTTCATGGTATGGCACTAGAAATGATGATGGCATCATATTACCTCGGAGGATATTACGACCCCAGATTGGGGCACAATTGATATACTATTGTAATTATGATGTATATTTCCATTTCTTGTAATTTTATATTGCTGATATTTTCGATAATAGCTAAATCGTTAATATCTTGCTTTATATTATTATTTGACTTAGCTATATTAATAGGTAGGATGTTACATTTTACACTATTGTGCTCATTTGTTCGAGTGTTGAAACTGCCCGAGTTGGCAAACTGCCTTGTTAACTACCACTCGCTTGTTTGTGTCAGCCTGTACCTGGCACCGTCCTGGAGTAGCGGGCGAGTCACGTGACTCCACCTGAGCTGGGAGGCTCAGATCCATCTCCTCTGCTGACCCTCGTTGGAGCAACAACTCGCTCTTGTCTCTGCTTGTTTTCTCGTCATTTAGACTCTGTTTGGTAGAGTATGTGTTCGGTGGTGAGACGAAACATACTTCTCTGGACTCTGTGTAACTCTGTTCACAGAGAATAGCCTAGACTTAGTGATTTTCGACGTTTTACTGTGTTGTGTCACATTGACACTCTGAGATAACTCAGCTATAGCTCCTGACCTAATTCGTTGAGGCATCTGTGTACCGTCGCAGTCGGGGATTTTGGTTATGCTGAACTTAGATTCGGTATTAAGGGAGTTTTGTGACTATTATGGAGGATCTGCTGATGGTCCCCAGTTAGGGTCGTTATTTGATCTCCTTGTTCCTGACGCTGTGTTTCTGTTGCTTACTATATTGCTGTTCGGCGAATTGGTCATTTTATTGTTCAATCAAGCTGTTCTGATAGTCTGTTTGTTAGAGAAGTTAGCTTATGAGAAGACGTTTAGTCGGTCACTGTTCGAGTCGAGTCTTAATGAGTTACCTGGAGCACACACATACACATATTTGTATATATCTTAGTATTATTGTAAATTGCTGACATTGTACCAGATGGTACTTGAGAGCCATAAAGATATATGTGCCTTCAGCACAATGTTGTATATGAGAGAAGTGTAGGAGCTAAACTCCTAATTAACCTCCTAATTAACATCTTAATATCCTGATTATATTTAATTTGATTTACTTTGATACCCAAGACACTTTGTTAATAAACTTGTTAAATTTAATTCTTTGGTTAGTATCCTCTCAGTTGAAACCCTATGATGCTATTGAATATGTCGGATAACTGGACCAGGATACTGACTACTTGTTGCAAAAACCCAGTAACAGGCTGAATGCTAGAGCTGCATTCCTTTTTAGTGTTCACTGCAGATGTCTATTTCTAATAGATATCTCCTGGCCGCCACCATGGCTGGTAGCGGACAGGCAGTACCATATTGCACACCTTAACTGTTATCCAACACTGATACTTACAGCAGGTACTGAAATTTCCGGTACAAGACCGCAGTGCTTCCCGGTACAAGACCCCAGTGCTTCCCGGTACAAGACCCCAGTGCTTCCCGGTACAAGACCCCAGTGCTTCCCGGTACAAGACCCCAGTGCTTCCCGGTACAAGACCCCAGTGCTTCCCGGTACAAGACCCCAGTGCTTCCCGGTACAAGACCCCAGTGCTTCCCGGTACAAGACCCCAGTGCTTCCCGGTACAAGACCCCAGTGCTTCCCGGTACAAGACCCCAGTGCTTCCCGGTACAAGACCCCAGTGCTTCCCGGTACAAGACCCCAGTGCTTCCCGGTACAAGACCCCAGTGCTTCCCGGTACAAGACCCCAGTGCTTCCCGGTACAAGACCCCAGTGCTTCCCGGTACAAGACCCCAGTGCTTCCCGGTACAAGACCCCAGTGCTTCCCGGTACAAGACCCCAGTGCTTCCCGGTACAAGACCCCAGTGCTTCCCGGTACAAAACCCCAGTGCTTCCCGGTACAAGACCCCAGTGCTTCCCGGTACAAGACCCCAGTGCTTCCCGGTACAAGACCCCAGTGCTTCCCGGTACAAGACCCCAGTGCTTCCCGGTACAAGACCCCAGTGCTTCCCGGTACAAGACCCCAGTGCTTCCCGGTACAAGACCCCAGTGCTTCCCGGTACAAGACCCCAGTGCTTCCCGGTACAAGACCGCAGTGCTTCCCGGTAGCTGTGTGAGTGGTGGTTAAGTTACGTAATAATAAGAGCTTCTGTGGGGTCACTTGACCCCTGGTTTTCTCAGCACTTGCATCATCCTCTTAATTATTTGCTTTATTTTGATGTTGTCTTCTCTTCTTTCTTCGTCTTCTATTCATTCTACATACATTTTTTTTTTGAAGTCACGTTTATTTTTTAAAGGTCAACCTATTGCGATTCATCTTGGTAACTCCTGTATTATCAGCCCGTATGGTTAGACTTGGCCATCTGACCTATTAGGAAGAGGGCGGCCACTTGGCCACGGCGAGTGGCCATAAAGTTATTTTACTTACCTATAGTTAGATGCGTGTAAGGCAGCCTAGCTGCCACATCTAAGTGGTAGCCATTGCTCACTTTAGTCTACTCAACCTGTGCTGGACGCAGTTCCATCAGCGACGAACACGGGATATCTCAGATTATATATATATATAAATATATACACGGGATATATCAGAGTTTCACATCTTATGCTGTCAGGGGTATCTGTCACACTACATTTGTAGGTTAAAGCCTATCTGCGACACTGTTTGGAGCAGTTTCATCTCAATACTTGTCCCAAATGTCCCTTCATCTGCCTCACTCCCAGCTTCCTCACCTACTGCAGTGCCACATAGGCAACTCTTACTTCATGACCTACAGAATTTCTCCAGTGTTGCAAGATATCCAGAGAACCAGCATACAAGGCTAGCTACGTTTCACCTTAAGTTAATTTCTACTATTTTCGTTGTTAAGTATTGGTTAATGGGGTTTAAAGCCTATCGACTACAAGAATAACACTAAGGCTGTACTTATACCTCTCACTTAAACAGGATAAGTACTTGTCCCACACTGATGCATGATACGGCATTTCAGCAGGACTGGAGTTTCATAATTTGTTTTCCTGTGCATGTCTGCTAACACCTTTACCTATTTTGACTGCTGGGTGGACAGGGGCAGCAGGGGTGTAATGAACCTGTCTATGCGCCAGGGAACCGAACCCGGGACCTTAGGATCGCGAGTTGAATGTTGTAACCAGTTAGCTACGAGACAGTCCTCCATGCTAGTGACCACAATACCAAGACAGTGTCAGACATGCACAGAAACAGCAAGTGCAGTGTCAGACATGCACAGAAACAGCAAGTGCAGTGTCAGAAATGCACAGAAACAGCAAGTGCAGTGTCAGACATGCACAGAAACAGCAAGTGCAGTGTCAGACATGAAAAAGAGGCACTAATAGTATCAGATAAACACGAACGCCAAAACAGTGTCACTGAAACATCAGACGTGTCAAACACAAATACCAAGAGTGTCAGAAAAGAAACCACGAAACGGGCGGGGTTTGAATTCATGGCAAGCGAGTCCAAAAACTCCAGGCCAGTGCGTAAGTCGCTCGGCTTACGGCCACTGGGTTCAAACCCCACCCTTTTCGTGGTTTGTTTGAAATCGTGTTATTACGATTTCGTGAAAGACACAGGACCCGGCGTCAGAAACACCAAGATGGCGTCAGACACTTGTGTGTGGCTACAGCAGCGGTGATTACAGCTGTACCATCCCGGGACCTTGGCCCGGTTCTTGCTACACACGTCACCAGGGACCACCCTTGTATGTGTTCCTGACGGTGCTGCTGCAAGCAACACACTGCAAGGGGGAGGGGAAATATTAGAGGGAAAGGAAGAGGAAGGTTAGGGAGGAGCAGGTTAGAGGAGGAAAGGAGAAATGGGGAAAGTGAGAGGCGGAAAGGAGAAATGGGGAAAGTGAGAGGAGGAAAGAAGTAGACAAGAGGCATAGGGAGAAAAAAAACCTGAGGTAAAAAGGAGGAGGAAGACAGTCAGCAAAGATGAGGGGATTCGGGGAGAAAACGAAGGAGGTAGGGAGGAAGGTAAGAATTATGGGAGAAATTGAACAAGGGATAAGGCAGTTGATGAGTGGAACAATCTACCTTGTAGGGTGATTGAAGTTAAAACCTTGGGTAGTTTCAAATTTAGGTTGGATAAATACATGAATGAGAGGGGTTGGATTTGAGTGGGACTTGCACACGAGCTTGTTATTAGGGTAGCACTGAAAGTGGGTTTGGCAAATATTCATCTAATGAAGATTGAGACACTTATGAAACATATGGGAATCTTTATTAAGGAAACGTTTCGCCACTCAGTGGCTTCAGTCCAATACAAAGCAGAGAGGGGCAAGGAGAGGAGTTTGAGGTAATCAGTCCCTCAGCCTGGAATCGATGTGTTCAGTTCATCACTCTTGTAGAAAAGCCCCACAGCAATTCTAGCAATACTAGCTCGGAAAGGATCAAAGGACGCCTCCTGGCCTGGGTAGAATCCTACCTCAGGGACAGGCAGGCCAGTGTCAGCTTCCAGGGACACTACTCTTCATTTAAAACCCGGGAAAACGGCACGCCACAAGGTGTGCTCAGTCCTACCCTGTTTAACATCCTTATGCAGGAACTTGTGAGTCTTCCCTTTCATAGTGGTACGCAGCTCCTCAGCTATGCTGATGATCTTGCACTCGTAGTGAATGGGAAAGGCAATTTGGAGCAACAGGCCCAGAGAGTTTTGGACCTAATAATGCAGTCTTGCAAAGAACTAGACCTCAAGATCTCCGCCGAGAAATCTCTTGCAATGATGTTCAAGGGACCAGATCCTGTGAATATATTACGTATTCAGGATAGAGAATTTGAGTGGACAGGCTCCTACCTATACTTGGGAATCTACATTCATAAAAAGCTGACCTTTCAGAAACAGGCCAAGTATATCAGATCCCGTGCTGCTCTACTCAGACTCAACGCCATGAGAGCGACGACAAGGCATCGTGCAGGGGCGAACAAAGAAGCACTTCTCGTATATGCAAGCTGTGCGCTCGCTCATTGACTACGTTGCACCGCTAATCTCTTTCCGCAGATCAAAGGGTGGAGGCCGTACATAACCAGGCGATAAGAACTATGCTTTGGGCCCCCATCTGGAGCAACACAGTATGTCTTAGATTTGAGGCCCGGCTTCCTTCCCTGGCTGACAGAGTAGTAAGATACATAAACGCCTGCAAAATAGCCACGATTCTGCACTGGCATCAAGGTACCTCACTGAGAAGACGGATATTGGCAACTCCTGGATTCGTTCGCTTTCTGCTGCTGCCTATACAACTACTCCCCGAGAAGAGTAGTGACCTTCCTGTTGCTGGGTATCATCCACCATCTCCCTGGCGCCCAGATCCGGCCGTTGTTTGCATCATGCAACTACCTGCTTCTAAGCGTCTCTGCAGTCAAGACACCCTCAGCAATCATGCTGAGACAAGCATGACATTGGCAGAGGGACGCACATGTGCAGTATATTTCACAGATGATTCTGTCGACCCTGACAGAAAGAGCAGTAGCTGGCATATACCACAATGGTCACACACGAGGCTGGCGACTCCCTGACCACTGCACGATCCTTCAAGTTGAGATGGCGGCGATTCAGCAGGCATTGTCACATGCCCTACGACATCGGCTTCGACCTGTCATACATGTTGACTCCACCTCTGCAATCAATGCACTTTCCCATCCCCAACCACGGGACAATGTTCACCTCATCACACCGATTCTGAGCATGACAGCCTTAGAAGTTCAGGGTAACAAATCGACATTGAACTGGATCCCCAGTCATGCTGGCATCCGGGGAAATAAGGCGGCAAATGATGCGGCCAAGGCAGCCACAGATTATCCACATGTTGGGATTACCGTCCACATCAGCCTACGCCAGACCAAACTGGTGGCCGCCAGAGCAATGAAACTTATGGGGAAGGTCCTAAGTGATACCCCATCTCAACAGTGGTACCGAGCAGCGACTCGGGGAGAGCCCCCTCCATTTGATAGAAGTTGGTCCAGAGAGCAGTGTACCGTCATCCATCGGCTTCGTTGGGCTCTCAAAGCAAAGATGATGGCAGACAAGGCAGAGGAGATGTGCCAGCACTGCCAGCACGTTGTCCAGCCCCCCTCCCCCAACACACTCTCCTGGAGTGCCAAGTTACTGAGACACTCCGCAGGCAACTAGCACTGACGTCACCTCCCGAATAAGACCCAGAGAGGACTGCGGCTACCCTAGTGTACCATGAAGTCAACGCCCATAACAAGACGTTACCTGTGATAACGACATATCCTCCTCCTCCTCGCTAGTGTCCACAGTTAGGAGTGCATGTGTGCATATGCATATCTCTGAATATACATATATACGTGTATAATGCGTCCAGCATGCACATGTATATCATCCAATGTTCATATTTCAGACGGTGTAGTCGCTTATGAGACGCCTGATGAACTGTCCAGAACAGTGCTTGAGCAGCAGACGTTGCAAAATTGCAGAACCTTCTCCTTCGGGAGCCAGAGACAGGTCATCGCAAGATTAAGACCCGTGTCAGGACCCCGGTCTTGGCCAACATTATACATACATACATATGCTGTACTTTAATCAAGATTGATGGAATGAACACCGATTCCATACTGAGGGACTGATTACCTCAAACTACTACTCTCTTTACACCGTTCTTCTTTGTATTGGACTGATGAAGCCACTATGTAGCGAAACGTTTTCTCAACAAAATTCTCATGGGTTGCATGTGTGTCTTTCTTCAATCAGTCGCAGAGTCGGAAGGTAAGAGTCGCAGAGTCGGAGTCGGAAGGTAAGAGTCGCAGAGTCGGAAGGTAAGAGTCGCAGGGTCGGAAGGTAAGAGTCGCAGCTTTCAGATACGAAACGAATAATCTGGTGGTTAATTTCGGCTGCTCTTTTTTTTTTTTTTTTTAAATGTAGAAGCAGCAAGTGCTGAGCCTTGCAAGGACCTGGCAAGGCAATCAAGGTAGTCAAGAATTCATTTCTTCCTCAACAACAGTGGCTGAAAAAAAAATATTTGAAGACACGTTGCAGAACTCTTATTTATTGGGAACACGTTTCGCTCTGGGATAAAGCTCTAGGAGCCAAACACTTGTTAAGGCACTTCACAGTCAAACCTGTCACGCCAAGTCCCACACCTGTCACACACCTGTCACACCTTCAAGACGGTTAATATCTCTTTAAACATGATGGTCCACGGTATTGTGATATTTCAGCGTCGGGTTCGTTAATTTCCTCCAGGTTACAGCTATATACTGTAGAGGTGAGGGTAAGCACTGGGCCACAGTCTGGGTCGGTGTTACCGGAAGGTAGGTCATACACAGCCAACTATCAGCAAAAGGTCATGGTATCTATTCCTAGACACGGGTAAAGGTCATTAAAGTCATCAGTGCTTCCTGGAGTCGGGCTCGGGAGGGGGGGTTAAAAAAAAAGCGAGCTGGCTTTGCATGCTGGTTACTACCTCCTTTCAAGACCGGCTTTGTATGCTGGGTTACTACCTCCTTTCAAGACCGGCTTTGTATGCTGGGTTACTACCTCCTTTCAAGACCGGCTTTGTATGCTGGGTTACTACCTCCTTTCAAGACCGGCTTTGTATGCTGGTTACCTAAACGGCTTTTACTGGGTTACTCCTTTCAAGACCGGCTTTGTATGCTGGGTTACTACCTCCTTTCAAGACCGGCTTTGTATGCTGGGTTACTACCTCCTTTCAAGACCGGCTTTGTATGCTGGGTTACTACCTCCTTTCAAGACCGGCTTTGTATGCTGGGTTACTACCTCCTTTCAAGACCGGCTTTGTATGCTGGGTTACTACCTCCTTTCAAGACCGGCTTTGTATGCTGGGTTACTACCTCCTTTCAAGACCGGCTTTGTATGCTGGGTTACTACCTCCTTTCAAGACCGGCTTTGTATGCTGGGTTACTACCTCCTTTCAAGACCGGCTTTGTATGCTGGGTTACTACCTCCTTTCAAGACCGGCTTTGTATGCTGGGTTACTACCTCCTTTCAAGACCGGCTTTGTATGCTGGGTTACTACCTCCTTTCAAGACCGGCTTTGTATGCTGGGTTACTACCTCCTTTCAAGACCGGCTTTGTATGCTGGGTTACTACCTCCTTTCAAGACCGGCTTTGTATGCTGGGTTACTACCTCCTTTCAAGACCGGCTTTGTATGCTGGGTTACTACCTCCTTTCAAGACCGGCTTTGTATGCTGGGTTACTACCTCCTTTCAAGACCGGCTTTGTATGCTGGGTTACTACCTCCTTTCAAGACCGGCTTTGTATGCTGGGTTACTACCTCCTTTCAAGACCGGCTTTGTATGCTGGGTTACTACCTCCTTTCAAGACCGGCTTTGTATGCTGGGTTACTACCTCCTTTCAAGACCGGCTTTGTATGCTGGGTTACTACCTCCTTTCAAGACCGGCTTTGTATGCTGGAGTTACTACCTCCTTTCAAGACCGGCTTTGTATGCTGGGTTACTACCTCCTTTCAAGACCGGCTTTGTATGCTGGGTTACTACCTCCTTTCAAGACCGGCTTTGTATGCTGGGTTACTACCTCCTTTCAAGACCGGCTTTGTATGCTGGGTTACTACCTCCTTTCAAGACCGGCTTTGTATGCTGGGTTACTACCTCCTTTCAAGACCGGCTTTGTATGCTGGGTTACTACCTCCTTTCAAGACCGGCTTTGTATGCTGGGTTACTACCTCCTTTCAAGACCGGCTTTGTATGCTGGGTTACTACCTCCTTTCAAGACCGGCTTTGTATGCTGGGTTACTACCTCCTTTCAAGACCGGCTTTGTATGCTGGGTTACTACCTCCTTTCAAGACCGGCTTTGTATGCTGGGTTACTACCTCCTTTCAAGACCGGCTTTGTATGCTGGGTTACTACCTCCTTTCAAGACCGGCTTTGTATGCTGGGTTACTACCTCCTTTCAAGACCGGCTTTGTGCTGGGTTACTACCTCCTTTCAAGACCGGCTTTGTATGCTGGGTTACTACCTCCTTTCAAGACCGGCTTTGTGTGCTGGGTTACTACCTCCTTTCAAGACCGCTGTGTATCCTTTCAAGAGCTGTGCTGGGTTACTACCTCCTTTCAAGACCGGCTTTGTGTGCTGGGTTACTACCTCCTTTCAAGACCGGCTTTGTGTGCTGGGTTACTACCTCCTTTCAAGACCGGCTTTGTGTGCTGGGTTACTACCTCCTTTCAAGACCGGCTTTGTGTGCTGGGTTACTACCTCCTTTCAAGACCGGCTTTGTGTGCTGGGTTACTACCTCCTTTCAAGACCGGCTTTGTTGCTGGGTTACTACCTCCTTTCAAGACCGGCTTTGTTGCTGGGTTACTACCTCCTTTCAAGACCGGCTTTGTGTGCTGGGTTACTACCTCCTTTCAAGACCGGCTTTGTTGCTGGGTTACTACCTCCTTTCAAGACCGGCTTTGTGTGCTGGGTTACTACCTCCTTTCAAGACCGGCTTTGTGTGCTGGGTTACTACCTCCTTCAAGACCGGCTTTGTTAGGCTGGGTTACTACCTCCTTTCAAGACCGGCTTTGTATGCTGGGTTACTACCTCCTTTCAAGACCGGCTTTGTATGCTGGGTTACTACCTCCTTTCAAGACCGGCTTTGTATGCTGGGTTACTACCTCCTTTCAAGACCGGCTTTGTATGCTGGGTTACTACCTCCTTTCAAGACTGGTTTTGTAAGCTGGGTTAGTTACTATTTTCCTTCAAGACTAGTGAGTCGGGAGTTCTTTGGAATTTGTAGTTCAGTAAGACGCACACAACAGCCTACTTATAGCTCACTAAGACACTAACTACCTGCCTGTACCTCAGTGATAGTCTGTCTAATTGGTTAGTGTATTAGGTTTAAATTCTATCGACTACAAGAGGGTCATTAAGGCCGCACGTCGCAATAGGGGACACTTTAGATTAAGTGAATGTATACAGTGACACACACACTGGCCTAGTGTCTATTCGACATGTGCTTAGGACAAAATTATAACACACACATATATACATATATATATATATATATATCGTGCCTAATAGGTAAAACTTGCTATTTTGGCTTAAATAGCAACGCTCTGCTTGCCGAACAAGGCAAGCAAAACCATTTTGAACCTAACGAAAAAACATTTCATTGTTTTTATTAAATTATTGTAAACTTATCTAAAATATATTTAGTTGGATTAGGTTAAATTAAATTGCGCTTGTTATAAGGTTAGGTAAGTTTTTAAGGTTCCTTTGGTACAAAATTATTAACTTTTACATTAACATAAATAAAAAAATATATATCTTTAAACGTATAAGAGAAAATTTTAGAAAGGACTTAATTTTAAACGAATTCTTGCTAATTGACCAATTCTACCTATTCGGCACGACATTATATATATATATATATATATATATATATATATATATATATATATATATACAGTGGACCCCCGAGTAACAAGCACCCCTGAAATCGTACAATTATGTAAGTATAATATTGTAAGTGCTTTTGTAAGTGTATTTTTGGGGGTCTGAAATGGACTAACCTACTTGACATTATTTCTTAAGGGAGTAAATTCGTTCGGTAATGGCACTTGAGCAGGCTTCTGGAATGAATTTTGTTCGTTACTCGGGGGTCCACTGTATATATATATATATATATATATGTATATATACACACACACAAAGACAAGCCACGGGGGTGGAAATATCTAGCTCAAGTACTTTCACACTTTTCAGTGTGTCGTCAGGAGCCGTGCAATGTTGCAAGGGCAGTATGTGTAATATATATATATATATATATATATATATATATATTATATATACACATTATTAACACATCGGTGACTCCCACCTAGGCAGGGTGGCCCGAAAAAGAAAAACTTTCATCATTCACTCCATCACAGTCTAGCCAGAGGTACACTTATACTACAGTTATAAAACGGTAACTTTAACACCCCTTCCTTTTTATGTAGTAGGTTGGTAGACAGCAACCACCCAGGGTAGTTGGTAGACAGCAACCACCCAGGGTAGTAGGTTGGTAGACAGCAACCACCCAGGGTAGGAGGTTGGCAGACAGCAACCATTCAGGGTAGGAGGTTGGCAGACAGCAACCACCCAGGGTAGGTTGGTAGACAACAACCACCCAGGGTAGGAGGTTGGCAGACAGCAACCACCCAGGGTAGGAGGTTGGCAGACAGCAACCACCCAGGGTAGGAGGTTGGCAGACAGCAACCACCCAGGGTAGGAGGTTGGCAGACAGCAACCACCCAGGGTAGGAGGTTGGCAGACAGCAACCACCCAGGGAGGTACTATCGCGTCCTGCCAATTGAGTGTTTTACATCATAGTATGATTGCTGGTGTCTTTTTTTTTTGTCTCAAACACGTTGGATAACAGGTACATGTTGGTACTTCTACTTACACTTAGGTCACACTACACAGGCATGCATATGCATATATATACATACAAACATCTAGGTTTTTCTTTCTTCTTAACAGTTCTTGTTCTTTATTTCCTCTATTCTCCATGGGGAGTGGAAAAGAATCTTTCCTCCGTAAGCCATGTATGTCGTAGGAGGCGACTAAAATATCGGGAGCAATAGGCTAGTAACCTCTTCTCCTGTATAAACTACTAAAAACGAGAAAACTATATATATATATATATATATATATATATATATATATATATATTATATATATATATATATATATATTATATATATATATATATATATGTGTGTGTGTGTGTGTCAGGGTAAATAATATCACAATATGCAGAATAAACACTGAAAAAAAGGTAGAATTCCAATCGCTTTCGTGATTTCACATTATCAAGGAACTATAAAAAAAAATATCAGGAAGGCATATAAGGACTAGACTACACGTTGTTGTTGTTATTATTGTTGTTGCTGTTGCTGATGATGATTGAATGATTGATTATTGATTGATTATTGTTAGATGATGATGATAGTCAGTGATCCGTGAAACAGTTTATATTCTACCTAAAAAAATTAATGTGTCTTAAATTCTTCCCAAATTTTATTAATTATAAATTAATCCAATTTGTATAACCCAAAAGCAATATTCACATTATTTTCAAATGTATTTATGAAATATTTTATTATATTTCTATCCACCATGGACTTGCTAGATACAACCTTCTCAGTCTTTTGCAATTTGATGGTTAAAATCACTTGCATGAATAAACAGTATTAGAACCTTGTCCAGTTCTAATACTCTGTTGTTTTAATCTTAGTTCAAGACTTTGACCAGTTTGACCGTAATAAACTATCATATATTTTACAAGAATCTTGTAGACAACCTTCAGTATTTCTAGGGGATTTTTTTATCAAGTGTTTTAACTGTATCAAGGTTTTTAAATACAACTTAAATAATAAAATTCTTAAGTAGAGAAGGCATTTCAACCAAGTTTTCATAGTAAGGGAGAACCAACATTTTAACTTGAATAAGGTTGACTGTCCCTTTTAAAAGATTTATCGTTTAAGTTTCTTGGGTCTTTTAGATCATTAGCTATTTCATAAATTTTCGAGATTTCTTCACCTATGAATTCTGGGCTGCAAATACGTAAAGCTCTCAAAAACATCAATGAGAAAACAGTTAAACTATCGTGATGTAAAGAATAACAGTGTACATAGGAACAGTTATTCGTTGGTTTTCTGTAAATTTAAAATTTAAAATCATGGTACCCGTATATTCCCTTCATCTCCATGGGAAAGTGGAGAAGAATCCTGCCTCCGTAAGTCACGTGTCTTAAGAGGCGACTGAATTGCCGGGAGCAAGAGGCTAGTAACCCCTTCTGCATAAATTAATGTAAAAAGAGGAAAATATTTGTTTTTTCGGGTCACGTTGCCTCAGTGGGAGACGGCCGACATGCTAAACAAAATATTCACTTCAAAATATTTATAGTATGTAAAATGGATATTGTGAGCATAATACTGAGTGAGAACCACTCGCTACGGTTGGTTTTACACCTCCAGATAGAATAGTGTGTACAAGTGTAAGAAACCAGCATTAGTGTCTGCCGCCCAGCCAGGTGGGAAAGCATCAAGTCATTCAACTGGGGACAAACTCTCGCCCTATTGGTTGGTGATGACCTAAACAGCATATCAGAGCAGTGGGGCCCCTAAACTACTCCAATCTTCCAGTTTGGAGTGTCTTGAAAGTATGTATAAATGGGCGTGATGAACTCCAAATAAATTGTAATGTACTAGGCTCGTGCCACAAATTCTGCATAATTTAATATATAAAACCACTATAAAAAGTTAGAAATTATTTACGAGGCCTAAATAATGTTCCACCTCGCCCAGGATTGAATCCGAGTGTGAGCCAAAAGCACTACCGTTGAGCTACGAGTCCCTGCATGTCTGAGAATATACGGTAATCACCACTGGCCTTGTTGAATAACACATTGAGCAATAATTGTTGCAAAACTGCGGCAATTAAACCCTCTTGCAGTAGCAACAATTGCCTCAGAACTTCCTGCCTCAGAGATTATCACCATGCATTTTTAAAAGGCACTACAGGCGAGGTAGGCTACTGGGAAAATTAAAGTCTCTCCTAGAACTCATGTTTAATACAGTTTCTTCAGCATTGATTTTCACCTCTGTTACTCACAGAAAATGGATGCCACGGATTGCCACTTGACTGACTTGTGTAAATTAGCAGTCACTGAGCCAGTGTTAGGGAGACTAGACTTGTAATGATCACAGCACTGCTAAGGAAAGGTCAAGCACGGACGTGCCGATTGAATATATTCAAATAGGGATGAGGGTACATAGGTAAAGAGGGGATATAAAGTTCAGTGCTTCAACCATTTTATTTTTTAGTTCGCGACGATTATACTACATTGGTTTGCAAGTGTGAACGTATCATGTCTCTTATAAATACACACACTCGGCGGGGCGGAAACATTTCGAAGTGTTTCCTTACACACACACACACACACACACACACACACACACACTAAAGAAACTAGAGAAAGTGCAAAGGTTTGCGACAAGGCTAGTTCCACAACTCAGGGGTCTGTCCTATGAAGAAAGGTTGAGGGAAATAGGACTAACAACACTGGAGGAAAGAAGGGTCAGAGGAGACATGATAACGACATACAAAATACTGCGGGGAATCGACAAGGTAGACAGGGACAGGATGTTCCAGAGAGGGAACACAGAAACAAGGGGACACAACTGGAAGCTGAAGACTCAGATGAGTCAAAGGGATGTTAGGAAGCATTTCTTCAGCCACAGAGTAGTCAGGAAGTGGAATAGTCTAGAGAAAGATATAGTGGAGGCAGGAACCATACATAGTTTTAAGACGAGGTATGATAAAGCTCATGGAGCAGGGAGAGCAGAGACCCAGTAGCAGACAGCGAAGAGGCGGGGCCAGGAGCTGAGTCTCGACCCCTGCAACCACAATTAGGTGAGTACAATTAGGTGAGTACACACACACAAGGCCTAGTTTCTAATCGACATTTGCCTAGGACAAAATGGTAACTAACTAACTCTCTCACACACACACACACACACACACACACACACTTTGACACACTAGCCACCAGACCACCAGAAAGACAGACGGGGTTCACCATCAAGTGTTCGACACATACATACAACCGAGGTAGAAGTGAAGAGGCTGCTAAACGAGCTAGATACCTCAAAGGCGATGGGGCCGGATAACATCTCAACATGGGTCCTGAGAGAGGGAGCAGAGGTGCTATGTGTACCACTAACAACAATCTTCAACACATCTAATGAACAGGGCGACTATCTGAGGTATGGAAGACAGTAAATATAGTCCCAATTTTTAAAAAAAGGAGACAGACATGAAACATTAAACTACAGACCAATGTCACTAACATGTATAGTATGCAAAGTCATGGAGAAGATTATCAGAAGAGTGGTGGAGCACCTAGAAAGGAACGAGTTTATCAACGACAGCCAGCACGGGTTCAGGGACGGGAAATCCTGTGACACAAACCTACTGGAGTTCTATGACAGGGTGACAGCAGTAAGACGAGAGGGGGGTGGGTAGACTGCATTTTCTTGGGCTGTAAGGCGTTTGACACAGTTCCACACAAGAGATTAGTGCAAAAGCTGGAGGACCAGGCTGGGATAACAGGGAAGGCACTACAATGGTTCAGGGAATACCTGTCAGGAGCAGCGAGTCATGGTGCGTGGTGAGGCGTCAGAGTGGGTACCTGTAACGAGCGGGGTTCCACAGGGGTCAGTCTTAGGACCGGTGCTGTTTCTGGTATTTGTGAACGACATGACGGAAGGAATAGACTCCTAAGTGTCCCTGTTTGCAGATGTGAAGAATTCAATTGGACGAGGATCAGGCAGAATTACAAAGGGATCTGGAGAGGCTGCAGACCTGGTCCAGCAACTGGCTCCTGGAGTTTAACTCCACCAAATGCAAAGTCATGAAGATTGGGAAAGGGCAACGAAGACCGCAGATGGAGTACAGCCTAGGGGGCCAGAGACTACAAACCTCACTCAAGGAAGAGGATCTTGGGGTGAGTATAACACCGGGCACATCTGAGGCGCACATCAACCAAATAACTGCTGCAGCATACGGGCGACCAGCAAACCTAAGAACAGCATTCAGACATCTCAATAAGGAATCGTTCAGGACCCTGTACACAGTGTACATTAGGCCTACATTGGAGTATGCAGCACCAGTTTGGAATCCACACCTAGCCAAGCACGTACGGAAATTAGAGAAAGTGCAAAGGTTTGCAACAAGACTAGTCCCTTAACCTCTCCTCCTACGAGGAGAGGTTAAGGGAAATCGACGACATATAAAAAACTAAGGAATCGACAATGTGGACAGAGACAGGATGTTCCAGAGATGGGACACAGCAACAAGGGGACACAGTTGGAAGATGAAGACTCAGATGAATCACAGAGATGTTAGGAAGTATTTCTTCAGTCACAGAGTTGTCAGGAAGTGGAATAATCTGGGAAGTGATGTAGTGGAGACAGGATCCATACATAGCTTTAAGAAGAGGTATGATAAAGCTCATGGAGCAGGAAGTGACCGAGTAGCGGCCAGTGAAGAGGCTGGTCCAGGAGCTGTGAATCGACCCCTGCAACCACAACTAGGTGAGTACACACACCATTTCCGTGTCATCTCTGGTGGGTAGAGGTCACCCTAAGAATTATATAAGATCGAGAGTTTACACTTTGGTTTAATTTGTCAGGTGTCAGTTGCGGGAGAGTGATTCAGATGTTGGGTGTTAAACAGCTTAGACAGCTAATGTTTGCTTCTGCACACTGCCAGATGCTATAACCACATAAGTCTATTGTTTCTGCAGTTCTATTATATTTTAACGCATATTTAGTTGTCCTTGGAAATTTGGGGCATCCGTGCATCATATATTTTTTTTAAACATTACGACGTGTAGATCAACTACTAATCCTGCTGCATACTTCCGTTATTTGTATTTTGTGGTGAGTTTCGTGGGGTCGTGAAGGTGCCTCCCTCCCCTCCTTGTCGAGGCTCCCCTACTTGTTTATTAGTGATGACACGTCTTCCTCTCTTAATTGTACTATCATCATTGCAGTCAGATTTATTTCTCGTCTTCCAAGCTGCTTCATTAATTGTATAATATTTACTGGAGGTGAACGCCTTACTGTGGAAATCGGATAAATGATGTCGCTGGAGTGTGAGCTAATATCACTTATTTTCATTTGGACTATGGAGAGGCTGCTTTACTGGTTGGTGTCTGCCCATCAGTGTGTAAATTATCCTTCCCATCTTTCCACTGCTTGATCATACGACTCGAGAAAGAACTCGACATCCGTCGAAACATCTGGGAGACCTGACAGTGCTGAGGGTCCGATCTTTATTGAACTTTGCCAGTGTCTCTGACACGGGATGACAATATAATTAACGAAATTTTGTAGAGAACGTTTCGGTCCGTCCTGGATCATTATCATAACTTTGTAATTGTCTAGAAAGGATCTAAAGGTAGTTTCAAGTTAGAGAACAAAGTTGTGGCTAATCTGTGAATTGTTTCAACCACAACATTGTTATATTCATTATTCTGTGCACATTAGCTTCACAAATATAACCATCCAATAACTAACTGGGTCCTTTTAAAAGAACAGAAGTGCACAACGGTAGGCTTACTGGCCCGTTATAGCAAGGTAGGCTTACTGGCCCGTTATAGCAAGGTAGGCTTATTGGCCCGTTATAGCAAGGTAGGCTTACTGGCCCGTTATAGCAAGGTAGGCTTACTGGCCCCTTATAGCAAGGTCCTTCGCATCCAACACTTCTCATTCATATTTATTTACTCTATTTTTAAAGGTATCTTAAGTCTGGGGTTTCCCCCCGTGAACAACAACGATAACAACAACGTGTGAATAAGTGAGAGAGACTACCTATTTTTACTCTCTATTTAGAGTCCCATAAGTAGACTCGTCGATCGTGGCCACACCTTAATGATGGCGGGGGCTACAATGATGGCGGGGGCCACAATGATGGTGTCACTGTAAAGGAATGTTTCAGTAATATTCGTTTAGACAGGAGAGGAGCTCGGCCTCTCTTTATTTGCAACACTTGTAATTAGCAACTCAAGATGTGCACAGTGTACACTTACAAATGAAGCAATACGCGTGCGCACGCACACATATGTTCCAGAGATGGGACACAGCAACAAGGGGTCACAGTTGGAAGTTGAAGACTCAGATGAACCACAGGGATGTTAGGAAGTATTTCTTCAGTCACAGAGTGGTCAGGAAGTGGAATAGTCTGGGAAGTGATGTAGTGGAGGCAGGATCCATACATAGTTTTAAGGAGAGGTATGATAAAGCTCATGGAGCGAGTAGTGACCGAGTAGCGGCCAGTGAAGAGGCGGGGCCAGGAGCTGTGACGCGACCCCTGCAACCACAACTAGGTGAGTACAGGTTGCGTCACCCAGCACTATGCAGGTCAGCCTCCCGCATTCCTATTCTGATGACGTCAACTGGATTTCTTACACTAGGTCAGTAATGTTCGCTCACCTGACTGGTCGCAGGAGTCGAACCTTGGCTCCAGACCCCTCCTCGTAACTACCAAATAACGGGTTTACCGATTCGCGTCGTCCAGGACACAGCCATGCCTACTCTGGCAATAATGTATGGTGATGAGTACATGTGCAACACCAGTTGGCTATATTGTTGAAACGTTCTGCCTACATCAAATACAGAGGAGGACTTGAAGGCCGTAGAAGTGACGAGAACTTGAAGGCCGTAGAAGTGACGAGGACTTGAAGGCCGTAGAAGTGACGAGGACTTGAAGGCCGAAGAAGTGACGAGGACCTGAAGGCCGTAGAAGTGACGAGGACTTGAAGGCCGTAGAAGTGACGAGGACTTGAAGGCCGTAGAAGTGACGAGGACTTGAAGGCCGTAGAAGTGACGAGGACTTTAAGGCCGTAGAAGTGACGAGGACTTTAAGGCCGTAGAAGTGACGAGGACTTGAAGGCAGTAGAAGTGACGAGGACTTGAAGGCAGTAGAAGTGACGAGGACTTGAAGGCAGTAGAAGTGACGAGGACTTGAAGGCAGTAGAAGTGACGAGGACTTGAAGGCAGTAGAAGTGACGAGGACTTGAAGGCAGTAGAAGTGACGAGAACTTGAAGGCAGTAGAAGTGACGAGGACTTAAAGGCAGTAGAAGTGACGAGGACTTAAAGGCAGTAGAAGTGACGAGGACTTGAAGGCAGTAGAAGTGACGAGAACTTGAAGGCAGTAGAAGTGACGAGGACTTGAAGGCAGTAGAAGTGACGAGGACTTGAAGGCAGTAGAAGTGACGAGGACTTGAAGGCAGTAGAAGTGACGAGGACTTGAAGGCAGTAGAAGTGACGAGGACTTTAAGGCAGTAGAAGTGACGAGGACTTGAAGGCAGTAGAAGTGACGAGGACTTGAAGGCAGTAGAAGTGACGAGGACTTAAAGGCAGTAGAAGTGACGAGGTAAAGATGATGTAATCAGTCCACAGGGAGACTAGAAAAGATAGTTCATAAAGGCGCTGGGACTAACCTACGACTTTGTGACATCTGAGTTCCTTGCATGTCGCACACAGTCCTGGATCTCCCTCTCTCTATCCCTCTCCATCCCTCTCTCTCTCTCCCTCTCCATCCCTCTCTCTCCCTCTCCCTCCATCCATCTCTCTCCATCTCTTCTCTCCTCATCTCTCCTCTCATTTCTCTCCCTATCCATCTCTCTCCCCCTCTCTATCTCTCTCCCTCTATCTCTCTCCCCCTCTCTATCTCTCTCCCCCTCTCTATCTCTCTCCCCCTCTCTATCTCTCTCCCTCTCTCTATCTCTCTCCCTCTCTCTATCTCTCTCCCTCTCTCTATCTCTCTCCCTCTCTCTATCTATCTAGTTCTTGAGCACCTGCTAGGCATGCTAACGGCCATCGTTGTAATTATAGCCCTTAATCCTTAAAATGTAAAACACACATTGTAATTTTTACAGAGAAATAAATCAATTTGAATTTCTCATACTCACCCAATGCAAAATTTTTTTAATTTTTTTTGTGTGTTTTGTAAAGTGCTTCCTCTAAGCTTCAATGGAAATCAGTCACTTTGCCTGACTGTTATCCTAGGTTCTCTACACATATACTGCTATGTACGATCATCTATGTAACTATTTGTGTATACCTGAATAAACTAACTTACTTACCCTTAATATAAACAAGTATACTTATCACTGACTCACATGTGCCTTCAGTTTCCGCCTGTGTCCTGCTCCAACTATCTGCTGTGCCAACTTTTAAAGAAGTTTTGTATTCATACGAGTCAAAGACTAACTATACTACTCATAGAGCGTTCCTCTCAATTGAGACCAGTCTACCTACTGTAGAAATATAGATGAGCTCACATCTTTGATGGATACACAGATGAACCAACAACAAGATGGTGCACATGTCAGACGTACGGGATCACAAGATGGTGCACATGTCAGACGTACGGGATCACAAGATGGTGCACATGTCAGACGGGGATCACAAGATGGTGCACATGTCAGACGTACGGGATCACAAGATGGTGCACATGTCAGACGTACGGGATCACAAGATGGTGCACATGTCAGACGTACGGGATCACAAGATGGTGCACATGTCAGACGTACGGGATCACAAGATGGTGCACATGTCAGACGTACGGGATCACAAGATGACTGACGCTGCTCGGTGATACAAAGTAAAACAGAAAACCTCTTGTGTAATCATAAAAACAACCATTTATTCACTTTGAGTGACAAACTACAGTAGTCTGTGAACACGACTGAACATGCACACCAAGATGTTCTTATTATAGAAGCTGAAATTGTTTCAGCTAAGGTCAGAACCATTTTCCTCGTCGGCGATGATACCGATCTACTAATTCTTCTATTAATACAGTCATTTCTTAGCACCACAACACAACCAATTATCAAGGGGAATACCTGGAGTGTTGTACCAGTCAGTTCCAGGTTTGTCTTGGTCCCTCACCACGTGAATTTTATTTTGTCCATGCCATCTCAAAAGTATCCGTGGTTCGATCCCCGGCATGGGTGGAAACGTTAGGCACGATTTCTTTTAACTGCTACCCCTGTTCACCTAGCAATAAGTATGTACCTAGGTGTCAGTTGAGTGTTGTAGGTCGCATCCTGGGATGTGGTAGTATACCCTAGATAGGGCTGGGTTTTGAAGAGAGCTGAAGTAGGATAACAGCTCTTAGCCTGCAAAATTTGGGTTAAAATTTATACGCGTTCCGTCTCTTTGGATTAGAATAAAGACCACAGTTTGCTGAGCAAGCCAGAGTGGTCAACAACTTATTGCCAACTGAGAGAGTCTCGTTACTACAGGGAAGAGAACAGTGTGGCTGGATGGCGGCGAGCACGACGAGCTTTATCATCTACGCTGCAGACGATTCTATGAAAAGGTGGCAGGGAGCACACCACATGCTGAACACTGACTCCAGCATCATCTGCTGCGAAATACCACAGCCTCCGTGTCTACCTTAATCCTGAGGGATGTAGTTGGCTTCCTTCCTCTCAGTCTATCCTTGTGTACCCTATCTATCCTCTGAGTATTTTGTATGTTATCATCACGTCTGTAATATCGTCAGGGTAAGTTAGGTTAGCGTATCCTCGTAGCTCATGCCCCTTAACTCTGAACAACCATTGTTGTATACTACTGTGCCTTTTACTAATTTTTCTTGTTATTTTAGGAGCGGATACCACGCTGGTGTTGCGTACTCCAAGACTGGTCTGATATCTTGTGTACAGGGCCTAGAATGACTTGAAATTCCTGAAGGCCACTCTTAGATTTGCCAAACGAGCAGAGATTATTCGGTTGAGGTTATCCTCTGGCGATATAACAGGCGCTATGCTCACCCAAATGAAGTGTACATTCTCTGACCCCCTCGAGTCTATACTCCATGTCTAGTCTTCTTTTCCTTCCCTAGACTTCACAACCTTGTATTTTCTGGTGTTGAATTCAAGTACCATTTATCTGACCAATCTTGAAGTTTATCCAGACTTTTAATCTTATTTTGTCATTATCGACTTTAATTCGCTATAGTTTACGTCGACACACAGGAATACACATGACCCGATCCCATCTGATTTGTCATTCACATGGGTAAAGGAGGTTTTGTGCGCGAGGGGCTTGGACTTCCAGCAAGCGTGCGTGAGCGTGTTAGGAGCGAATGGAGACAAATGGTTTTTAGGACTTGACGTGCTGTTGGAGTGTAAGCAAGGTAACATTTATGAAGGATTTCAGGGAAACCGGCAGGCCGGACTTGAGTTCTGGAGATGGGAAGTACAGTGCCGGCACTCTGAAGGAGGGGTGTTAATGTTGTAGTTTTGTAGCTGTAGTGTAAACACTCCTCTGGCAAGACAGTGATGATGAAAGTTTTTCTTTGTCGGGCCACCCTGCCTTGGTGGCCACCCTGCCTTGGTGGGAAACGGCCTATGTGTTAATAAAAAAATAAAAATGTACCAGAACAAGTACTGGCCTTAATACAGAGCCGTACACAGCCCCAATAGTTACTTCTCTCCTTTCTGACAATTTTTCTGGAACATTTTCTCTACATTCTTCTAAGGTATTATCAAATGCTTTCTTATAGTAAGAATGTGCAATTCACCCACTGCTTGCTTGCTTGCTTGCTTGCTTGCTTGCTTGCTTACTCTTTTCTGTCCTGCTGTATAACTCCAACATGTTTGTAAGAAAATTTACCATTTCTGAACCCTTGTTGGTTATCGTTTATGAAATTACTTCTGATTATTTTCTCCATACTATGTCAGTGATACTTGTCTGTATGTTAACAATCTTATTTCTTAAATGTATGGACTATATTTACCGTCGTCCAGATCTCTGGTAACTGTCCTATGTCCACTGTCTTACTGTAGATCTTAAGCCAGTGATTCGGACAGTACTTCTGCACCTCTCACAAACTATGCTGTCACAATATCAGACTCCATTGTCTTTGATGTATCCAGCACTCAAAAGCTTTTTTACCAGTTTCCCTGTTGTCCAGTATTTGTCAGTGTCCCTATGTCTTTGGCTCTCAACTACTACCTCTGTTTCTAATAAGAAGACCTTTTTAAATAGTCTGTTGAATATTTTCTCATTAACCCTTCGTTCCGTTCGTCCATCCTCCTTCAGTCGGATTACCTGCTCTTTTACTGTTTTCTTTCTTCTGGTGTGGCTCTGACGCAGTCTTGGTTCAGTCTTGGCTTTTGCTGCTATATCATTTTCAAATTGCCACCCAGCCTCTCCTCACCCTGCATATTAGTTTCTGGCACTTATGCTCACTTCTCTATTCTCTTGTCTTTTTTTTATATAAATTTCCATATATTTTTTCCATGTATTATGTTGTGCATTGTTTACCCCTCTGCATCTTTGGTTGAAGTTTTGCTCTGCCTCCCGGCACTTTCCAACTAGGTGCTCCCATCAACTCACTTTCTTTACTTCCCTTCTAGTTCCCTCTCCCACTGCACTGCATTCAGAAACTCACATACACTCAAGATTCTCTTCCCTGTGGTCTGGTTTCTTACGTCCTCCTGCCAGTCTTCCTTCAATATTTAATTCCTCCACACGGTATTAAGTTCAATACTGGACGATCACTAGCACCCAGGGGCACCTCATTCTATTTCATCTATGTCAGATATGTTTGTAGTAAATAGTGAATCCAGTCTCGCTGGCTCATCTCATCCTTCCCTCTCTTGTCTTAAACATAATGGAAAAGTTTTCCCTGAAAACCTCCATCTTAGCCCTCCATGTTTCTGGTTCCACATCTGTATTCTGGTTCACACAGTCTTCTACTCAGTATTAAAATCACCCATGATTTATAGCGTTGCTTTAGGCCTATGATCGCTTCCTGCTACTTTCGCTAAGGTGTCAACCATTGCTTGGTTACTGGTGGCAGGTTGTAGACCACTGTTGCTGCTACTACTAATACTTTGGATCCCCCCTGTTATAAGTTTGCTCACAATGTATCCATCGATTCATTTCTGCTTATTCAAAGCCCCACTGATTTACGATTAGCAGTGCCACTCCTCAGCCCCTCCCCTTTACTTATTACTTTATATCCTGCTGGGAATACTTAATTTTATTTGTCAGTTATGTTTCTGTGATAGCAATGATCTCTGGGATTGCCTCTGCTGTTCGTTCTTTCGACTCTGTTACTTTTCTGTGACAGTTCATCTGCATTTGAGTTTTCTTTCCTTTATCATGCTCTGGTTGTGACGTCAGTCTAGTGTTTGTTGTTCCACTCACAGGAACGGAGGTGCGGCTAAGGTTGGTGTAAACATCGTTGTGTATATGCGGGTTTTTAAAAGGTATATTAACAAGTGTGAGTATGTGCACATTTGTGTGCATACACATATGAGCATTTGTGGAGAGAGAAAAAGTGTGTGTGTGTGTGTGTGTGTGTGTGTGTAACCTTGAATGTTTTGAGCGACATGCGATTGTGAAGCAATAACCATTTTTTACTCTCCCTCCCCCCGTTCACAATCCCATCTCCTCCTCCCTCACCCCTCCTGTCTCCCTCCCTCCCCAACACCCCCTCTACCTGACCCCCCTTGTCCCCCCACTGTCTAGCAACAACCTTGCAAGTTATTAATTACCACAACACGACAAAGACTGGTTACTAACTCATCATAAAGAACACGAACTGTATAAAGGTAACAGAAATCTCCTCTTTAAGGACTGTGATCCAAGGTGTGAGGGAGACGTACACAGTCCTAAAGAGCTCATGATGGCGGTAGTGGTGATGTAGTAGTAAATTTACAGACCACTGACTGCGTACGTCACTTATTGTTCACAGGCATTGTGTGAGACATTATACATACATATATATATATATATATCGTAAACAGTAAATACTCATAAAATTAAACAATAAAAAGAACGAATATAAGCAGATCACACCATATTAAAATAACAGCATCAATTTAAAAATCCATTAAATTATCAATGTCAGACTCTTCTAAAAATCTTAAATTCCCGATTTTCCTACAGGCACCTTGGTTATCATAAAAACTATGATGAAAGTGGAAAGACTTAGGTCGAGGGCAAATTGTCAAAATATGTTTCACAATCAACAGCACGTCACAAGCTAGAGAGAAGGGCACAGGATCACATACAAAGTGATTGTTATGGGTGTGCCAGATCTCAGAGAACAGTCTCAAAGTGACGATTCCTGCTGAAGGAAGATCAAACACCCACGTCCTGCTGAACCTTGTGTAACTTGTTTCTAGTCCTCAGGGTCCACCAGGCCAGCCACTTCGGCAAAAGTTTACTGTAGTGTGTGCTCGTTACAGCAGCCTTTACTTTGGCGTCCGCCCGCTTCTTTCCTGGGACACCAACATGGCCCAGTCACCAACAACTCCATATCCTTATGCTGGATCTTTGGGACCACAAGGTGGACAGAAACATACCGGGTCAGAGCAAAGAGCACATTAAGAATCTAAATAACAGTGAACCGAGAACCAAGCCAGCTATCAGGACAAAATCAACGAGAACTGCATCGAGCTTCGTTGTAATGTAAACACAGAAGACTCTTGGTAACCGCACAATAAGTCATTCCTGATAACAGCAAAGCCACCACCACCCTCGCTCTTAGACCCACCAGTAAAGATTTGTATCCTTAAAGAGTCAACTGAATCACGTTTTAAGAATTTAGCCAATATCACCAGAGCTCAACACTGCCTACAAAGACGCATCTCAGGCACCATCCAAGAAGGGCAAGGAGAGAGAAACCAACCTCCATGACCGCACGCGCGCACGCCACAATACAGGAAGGGGTCCACAACCGAATCCCAAATTGAAGAGAGCCTTGCAAAGACGCCAGCAGTAGCTGGGTTGCCAGGATTACTAAAAAAACCTAAGTAGCGCAGATCAAGCTAACCAGACTCGACAGAGACTACTGACGAAGTACAGAGAAGATCTGGCCGATTAGTAAATCGGGCACCATACTCTAGCCTGGAATAACAAAGCTGCATATATGTGGAGCATTGTCCACTGATAGCGTCCCCCCGCCCCAAGGTATAGTGGGAGAGCACCCCAAGGTATTTGAGCAAACTCTTGTTAATTCGAGGTTCACATCAGGCAACAATCTGAGATCACCAAAAATGTCACCTGCTGCTCATAGGAAATGATCACACCTTGGAGGAGCCTATGGTTAGCAGGGTGTTGAACTCGTGACCAGGTAACGAACAGCCACCGTCTTTCGAATAGAAAACCAATAGTGGCTGCTAGAGGCAGCCCGCTTTGTGATCCACTGCAGGAGCAGACGCCTTGCAATATACAGCAAGGTCGTCTACATACAAGGAGGCCTTGCTACCATCAGAGAGAACACTGACCACATCATCAATGGCTACAATAAAACGTGTGATGCTCAGAAGTCAAAATCCTGCCTTGTGGGATCCCCTCATGCAGACGAACCCCCGAGAGTAGCACGAACCAACCGTCACCCTGGACGATTTGTAACACAGGAAGTGTTTAAGAAGCCGGAACAGACTGCCCCTCAGTCCCAGAGTCTAGATGCAACAAAGAATGCCAAACCTTCACGTTGTATCATAGGTCAAAGACCACCAAGGTATAATGGCCGGTTGACAAAACCCTCATGAACTGCACTGACCAACCATACCAAGGGATCAGTCATCCAACAGAACTAGCAGACGTCAAAGCACTAAAGAGATGACAGCCTTTCGTCTCCAGATACCAGACAAATCGAATATTCAACATTTTTCCCGACAACTTGTAGATGTAGCAGTACTTCACAGCATCTCTGGAGACCCGCCTGGGTTCAAGATAGTCAGAACCACAAACTGTTCCCAACTGTGGGGGAAAGAACCTCACTTGTCATTATAAAATTAAATATACTATATATAGTAAAAACGTGGGGGAGGGAGGAGGAAGGTGCTTCAATGTGTCATAATGGACCCTATCATTCTCTACTCGTGGAGGGCAACTCAGACAAGACACGCTAATTCCCATATCACAAACAACAGATCACAAAGTTTCCCCAGTGTTCTCCACGATGGACAAGAAGATCGTCTTAAGTCTCCAAGCGTGGAACTCGGGACTGTAGTCCCCAACAATGTTTGAGTCAGTCATCGGGACGAAGATGCACACTTTATGGCGCCGAAAGACACCGAAGTTATAAAAGAGGACAGATGAAGGCGGTGCCTGGAATCACCAATCATCGCCACAACAAACATTGCCGAAGCACCAGAGTGCATTCAGCCTAGCAAAACTCCGACGCACATTACCTTACATGGGAAAACACTGGATAAAGCTCAAACACTGGGCGAAACGTAGTCCCACTAAAAACTTGTGGCGCATATTGTGTCATCAAACACAGACACGTCGACAGTAAACCTCAACATATGGAGCAGAAACTATTGTCTGCTGACATAGCACCTCCTAAAACCATCGGCACCCCTTCCCCCCCAACAAACACACAAGTTGTGCTCACACACTTGAGTGTGGCACGTCTCGGCACCATCATTACCTTTACCCACACAAACCAGGATGCACCACGACGCACCACAAACCACCGGGAAAATATACGAAACCTCACAAAAAAAAAAGGTAGTCAACATTAATTCAATGGGAAAGGTAGCTCCAATTCCGTGGATTAGGAACGTTCCACCAGCAACATCTCATTTGAAGGGTCCGTGTCAATGAAGATATTAACTGTAAATGGGTGTGGAGCACATCATTTACAACACGAGTCCAGATTAACATTGACCGTAACCCGACCTTGACCTCTGAACTACGGCCTTCAACCACCATCACATATTCCGCTCCCAAGATTAATGAATTGACACCAACACAATACAGAGCTTTATATAAAGCGACCTTGACCTTTCCTATCTTAATACAGGAGCATCCAGCCCAGACAGGGGTCACCCTGGCACCAGCAACAAGGAGGGGGGTCACCCTGACACTACCAGCAACAAGGGGGGGTCACCCTGACACTACCAGCAACAAGGGGGGGTCACCCTGACACTACCAGCAACAAGGGGTCACCCTGACACTACCAGCAACAAGGGGGTCACCCTGACACTACCAGCAACAAGGGGGGGTCACCCTGACACTACCAGCAACAAGGGGGGGTCACCCTGACACTACCAGCAACAAGGGGGTCACCCTGACACTACCAGCAACAAGGAGGGTCACCCTGACACTACCAGCAACAAGGGGGGTCACCCTGACACTACCAGCAACAAGGGGGTCACCCTGACACTACCAGCAACAAGGGGGGTCACCCTGACACTACCAGCAACAAGGGGGGTCACCCTGACACTACCAGTAACAAGGGGGGTCACCCTGACACTACCAGCAACAAGGGGGTCACCCTGACACTACCAGCAACAAGGGGGGGTCACCCTGACACTACCAGCAACAAGGGGGTCACCCTGACACTACCAGCAACAAGGGGGTCACCCTGACACTACCAGCAACAAGGGGGTCACCCTGACACTACCAGCAACAAGGGGGGTCACCCTGACACTACCAGTAACAAGGGGGGGTCACCCTGACACTACCAGCAACAAGGGGGGGTCACCCTGACACTACCAGCAACAAGGGGGGGTCACCCTGACACTACCAGCAACAAGGGGGGTCACCCTGACACTACCAGCAACAAGGGGGGCCACCCTGACACTACCAGCAACAAGGGGGTCACCCTGACACCACCAGCAACAAGGGGGTCACCCTGAAACCACCAGGTCCCTTGACCTTTGAGGATCCTTGACCTCTCCTGAAGCCATTGATCCTTGCACCGAGTGTCACATGCAAGGTATGGGCAGAAGTCAATTAATTAGCAACAGTACCTAAATACAGGGCAGGATATTAGACACTTCGTAATTATATATATATATATATATATATATATATATATATATATATATATATATATATAATGTCGTGCCGAATAGGTAACACGTAACACGCTATTTTGGCTTAAATAGCAACGCTATTCTTGCCGAATAAGGCAAGCGAAAATTTGTGTATGCAATAATTTCGCAAAAAATCATTATGAACCTAACGAAAAAAAATATATACTTCATTGTGTTCGTTAATTATTAAATTATTGTAAACTTATCTAAAATATAAATAGATTTGGCTAAATTAAATTGCGCTTGTTATAATAAGGTTAGGTAAGTTTTCTAAGGTTCTTTTGGTACAAAATTAATGCGCATCTCGCTGTTCTAATCGGAGAATAAGGTAGCAGCACACTCATAAAGAAGCGTGGGAACCATTGATTGTACAGCTCAGTTTTTACTGACCGAAAATGATTCACCAGATGAGCTAGACACGTGAGACACTCGCAGTCTTTACTGAGGAAGGGTTTCGACTGCACTGTTGCCTTCTTCAGTTGAATACAAAGATTAATTACAATCCTGGAGACACCAGCCATGGTGGAAGACTAAGTGGAGAGAGAGGGTGATGTAACTGGTCCATCAACCTTGGTGCAAGATAATCATACTCTGAAGGAGAAGCTCCTGGCCACAAGCTCCTGGCTGCAAGCTTCTGGTAAGGAGTCTGTGCCCAGAAGCCTGTGGCCAGAAGTCTGTGCCCAGAAGCCTGTGGTCAGAAGTCTGTGGTCAGAAGTCTGTGCCTAGAAGCTTTTGGCCAGAAGTCTGTGCCTAGAAGCCTGTGGCCAAAAGTCTGTGCCTAGAAGCCTGTATATTCATCTCTGCTCTCGACTGATGAAGGCTGCAGAGCAGACAAAACCTTTCCTTAATGAAGATTACTGGTGGACACTAGTCTGGTAGGTATTCTACAGCACTTATAATAAATAACAAGAGTTAGTCAGAATGACACTCTTTATAAGTTACATAGAAATGGCCAAGACTGTGCAGTGCATTAGGGCAGACTTAACCTAGCTTGTCTACAGGCCAAGCGTGTCTGCAGGCCAAGCGTGTCTGCAGGCCAAGCGTGCCTGCAGGCCAAGCGTGCCCGCAGGCCAAGCGTGCCCGCAGGCCAAGCGTGCCCGCAGGCCAAGCGTGCCCGCAGGCCAAGCGTGCCCGCAGGCCAAGCGTGCCCGCAGGCCAAGCGTGCCCGCAGGCCAAGCGTGTCCGCAGGCCAAGCGTGTCCGCAGGCCAAGCGTGTCCGCAGGCCAAGCGTGTCCGCAGGCCAAGCGTGTCTTCAGGTCAGTGTGTCACTCATGGTGTTCGTATTGAAGATCAATGGCTTACATAGTCAAATTGTTTGTTTACTATCCAATGACCAGCTGGCGAATTCTCTTCAAGGTCGTGGCTAGAGGGGGGAGGTGGTGGATGGGAGGATTGGGTGGAGGGGACAGAAGAGAGGAGGGTAAAGGGATCGACGTGTGATCATGTGATGGGGTGTGCTGACTCCTAATGTGTGCTGATAGATGCTTAATGCACGACATCCCTGCCTCTGTCAGCACTCCCTCAGCTCCTACATACTGAACCACATACTCACATCATTCAATGCCTGAAATGCCACATGTATTGACCCATCAAAACACGACTGAGCTGCCCCAGGAGCAACCTGCCCCAGGAGCAACCTGCCATAGGAACCTGCCCCAGGAGCGCTGAGCCCGGACAGTACCCGAAACTGTGAACAAAATAAATGACTGACCTGTAACGATCCCCAACACTGCAGGTGCGGGCCACTGCAAGGTCAGGAAAGATCCTGTTACTGACGTTTAAAAAAAAAAAAACAGCTTTCCCAACCCAGCCCAGACTTCACGAGGAATAAGTAAGTTTATTCAGGTATACACAAATACATTTACATACATTATCATACATAGCAGCATATGTGTAGAGAACCTAGGATAACCCAAAAAAGTCAGACAGAGTGATTTACACGCTGTCCCCCGCTCCTACTAGCACTGGATGGACAGACTTGCTAAACCACTCAAACTCCTGCACACGTCACAGACATATAATAAATTTATATAGTTATATATTAATGAATGTGCGAATTCAGTTACATGTTCTGATGACTCACTCTCCTCCCCTCCATCCTTCCCACCCACCCCTTCACTCGTATCATTTTTATTGTCCCACTGTGATGATCGAGATATCCTCATAAATGCATTTCTCCTGTGTATGGGATAGTCTATCCTGAGAGACGGTAACACTCCAGTGATAGTAACTCCAGCTCTGCTGGCAGCAAACCTTTGAAGCTGCCCAGGCTGGTGAACCCTGAATGCAATACTTGATGTCCTTATTACCCTACTGAAGTCTCGCAGTTCAGGTTGACAGTTTAGCACTGTACGAAGCTCAGTGTATGATGGAATATGACAGGAAAAACAGTTACACATTGGGAACAAAGGCTATCATAGAATAGGTTAGTAGCACACTGATGATTTATCTAATTTTGCAAACTTAAAGCTTCCAATATTATTTAAAACCCCGTCCTTCCTCCTCGCTCTTCCTTCCCTTACTCCCCGCTTCTGCTGAGAGGGAGGTTCACGGTGATGGGGAGGGTCAGGGGGCTGCACGGTGATGGGGAAGGATCAGGGGGTGCACGGTGATGGGGAAGGATCAGGGGGTGCACGGTGATGGGGAAGGGTTATGGGGGTGCACGGTGATGGGGAAGGGTCAGGGGATGCACGGTGATGGGGAAGGGTCAGGGGGTGCACGGTGATGGGGAAGGGTCAGGGGATGCACGGTGATGGGGAAGGGTCAGGGGTGCACGGTGATGGGGAAGGGTCAGGGTGCACGGTGATGGGGAAGGGTCAGGGGTGCACGGTGATGGGAAGGGTCAGGGGTGCACGGTGATGGGGAAGGGTCAGGGGGTGCACGGTGATGGGGAAGGGTCAGGGGTGCACGGTGATGGGGAAGGGTCAGGGGGTGCACGGTGATGGGGAAGGGTCAGGGGGTGCACGGTGATGGGGAAGGGTTAGGAGGGTGCACGGTGATGGGGAAGGGTCAGGGGGTGCACGGTGATGGGGAAGGGTCAGGGGTGCACGGTGATGGGGAAGGGTCAGGGGGTGCACGGTGATGGGGAAGGGTCAGGGGTGCACGGTGATGGGGAAGGGTCAGGGGGTGCACGGTGATGGGGAAGGGTCAGGGGTGCACGGTGATGGGGAAGGGTCAGGGGGGGTGCACGGTGATGGGGAAGGGTCAGGGGGGTGCACAGTGATGGGGAAGGGTCAGGGGGGTGCACGGTGATGGGGAAGGGTCAGGAGGTGATGGGGAAGGGTCAGGGGGTGCACGGTGATGGGGAAGTTACATCTGTACCGAAGGTTAAAGTCCATAAAGTAATTTGTTTATAATATTCAACAGAACGGTAAAGTGATACTGAAGTTCCGCGTAGCTGAGATGAACAACTCACCAGGTGAACACTGACCCGTGTGTGCATGTTGGGTGTGAGTGTACACTCGCCTAATTGTGGTTGCAGGGGTCGATTCATAGCTCCTGGCCCCAAATCTTCACTGGTCGCTACTAGGTCTACGATTTATCATACCTGGATCCTGCCTCCACTACATCACTCTCCAGACTATTCCACTTCCTGACAACTCTGAAGAAATACTTCCTAACATCCCTGTGACTCATCTGAGTCTTCAACTTCCAATTGTGACCCCTTGTTGCTGTGTCCCATCTCTTAAACATCCTGTCCCTATCCACCTTGTCAATTCCTCTGAGTATTTTATATGTCGTTATCATGTCCCTCCCCCTATCCCTCCTGTCCTCCAGTGTCGTCCGGCCGATTTCCCTTAACTTTTCTTCGTAGGACATTCCCCTTAGCTCCGGGACTAGTCTTGGTGCAAATCTTCGCACTTTCTTTAATTTCTTTACGTGCTTGACCAGGTGTATGTTCCAAATTGGTGTTGCATACTCCAATATGGGCCTGACGTACACGGTGTAAAGTCTTGAACGATTCCTTACTTAGGTATCGGAACCCTATTCTTGGGTTTGCCAGGCGCCCAAATGCTGCCGCAATTATCTGGTTGATGTGGGCCTCAACAGATGTGCTCGGTATTATACTCGCCCCAAGATCCTTTTCCTTGAGTGAGGTTTGCAGTCTTTGGCCCCCTAGCCTGTACTCTGTGGTTTTCCTTGCCCTTCCCCGATCTTCATGGATTTGCATTTGCGAGATTAAATTCCAGGAGCCAATTGCTATACCAGGCTTGCAGCCTGAAAAGGTCTCTTTATAGTCCTGTCTGATCCTCATTCGATTTAATTATCTTCATTAACTTCACATCATCTGCAAACAGGGACAATTCTGAGTTTATCCCTTCTGGCATGTCATTCACATATACCAGAAACAGCACCGGTCCTAGGACTGACCCCTGTGGAACCCCGCTCGTCACAGGCGCCCACTCTGACACCTCGTGACGTACCATGACTCGTTGCCTTCCTGTCAGGTATTCCCTGATCCATTGCAGTGCCTTTCCTGTTATGCGTGCCTGATCCTTTAGCTTTTGCACTAATCTCTTGTGTGGAACCGTGTCGAAAGCCGCCTTGCAGTCCAAAAAAATGAAGTCTACTCTCTCTCTCTCTCTTGCCTTACTTCTGTTATCTTGCCGTATAACTCCAGTAGGTTTGTGACACAGGATTTCCCTTCCCTGAAGCCGTGCTGTTTGTCGTGTTTAAGCTTGTTCCTTTCTAGGTGCTTCACCACTCCCCTCCTGACAATCTACTCCATGACTTTGCATACTATATATGTCAGTGACACTGGTCTGTAGTTTAGTGCCTCATGTCTATCACCTTTCTTAAAAACTGGCACTACATTTGCAGTCTTCCACACCTCAGGTAGTTACCCTGTTTTAATGGATGTGTTGAAGATTGTTATTAGTGGCACACACAGAGTCTGCGCCCTCTCTAAGGATCCACGGAGAAATGTCTGCTCCCACCGCCTTTGCGGTATCTAGTTCACTTAGCAGCGTCTTCACTTCCTCCTCGTTTGTATGTCTTCCTTGCTGGTGTATTCCACTATTCCGGCTTTCCGGAGTCCTTCCTGTCTCCACTGTAAACACTTCTTTAAATCTCATGTTGAGCTCCTCACATACTTCGCGGTCGTTTCTTGTGAACTCCCCTCCTTCCTTCCTCCCTCCTTCCTTCCTTCCTTCCTTCCTCAGCCTGATTACCTGGTCCTTGACTTGTTTTCCTCCTGATGTGGCTATACAACAGCTTTGGGTCAGACTTGGCTTTCGATGCTGTTTTCGTATTGCAGCTGGGGCTCCCTCATCTGTCCATATTAGTTTCTGGATCTTCGACTAATCTGTTTTCCTGGGTCCTTTGTCTTATGTACTTTTTCCATCCTCTAGCGCACTTAGTTTTTACCTCTACACCTTTAGGTAAACAAAGAGCTCGTTCTGGTCTTCCCATTATTTATGTTGCCCTTGGGAACGAACCTCTCCTCTGCCTCCTTGCATTTTGCCATGTAGTCCATTTCATTTACTGATTTTCCCACCAATTCTCTTTCCCACTGAACCTCTTGCAGGAAATTCCTCATGCCTGTGTAGTCCCCCCTTTTGTAGTTTGGTTTCTCCCATCCTACTCCTGCTTTCCTCTCTACTTGAAATTATGTATTCAAAACTCGGAGCCACATGATCACTAGCTCCAAGGGGCCTTCCATATGTGATGTCCTCGATATCTGAACTACTAGAGGTTAACAGGAGGTCCAATCATGCTGGTTCATCCTCTCCTCTCTCTCTCTGGTAGTGTCCCTAACATGTTAATGCATGAGGTTTTCCAGTGCCACCTACATCATCTTGGCTCTTCATATTTTGGGTCCCCTGTGTGGCTCCAGGTTATCTCAATCTCCTTGTGACTGAAATCACCCGTAACTAGTATCTTTGCCCTACCCATGCGAGCCCT
Source organism: Cherax destructor (assembly GCA_009830355.1). Lineage (NCBI taxonomy): Eukaryota > Metazoa > Arthropoda > Malacostraca > Decapoda > Parastacidae > Cherax > Cherax destructor. The sequence continues at coordinate 52,325 of WNWK01013220.1, forward strand.
TCTGGCCACCTCAGCTTGTGTGTCCACCATTGCTCTATTGCTCTCTTCATATTCTTCTCTTGGCGTCCTGCTGTTCTGTGGTGGGTTGTACATTACTGCAACTGCAACCTTAGGGCCTCCAGACTGAATTGCTCCTACTATGTAGTCACTTTCACCCATTCTGTCCATTCCTTCCATTTTCTCAAATCCCCACTGGTTTTTGATGAGCAGTGCAACTCCTCCTCCCTCTCTGCTCCCTCTATCTTTCCTCAGATCTGATATCCTGATGGAGGAACTAAAAAAGCTGAAACAGTCTACAGAACCAAGAGCAGTATGGGCATGACATCAGCAACTGCTACATCAAAAACAAACGAGGGGACTGAAGGGAACAAAGGAATTAAGCTGTACGCAGAAGCCCTATCAGACCACCGTGGAGCCTGGGAAAAAGACGAGGAGCACACCAGTAACAAACGAGGGGACTGAAAGAAATGAAAAAGCTAAGCTATATGCAGAGGCCCTAACAGGCCACACCAATGCCCAGGAAAAGGCGAAGAGGGAAAATGACAGGCCATTGGGTACAGGGACAACAGATAGAGAGGGGATTGAAGGAATCTGCAGTGGAGGCAATTAAATTGGATCAGGTTTGTCAACTGGGTCATGTTGTCCTCTCCTACTGCTTTTATGATACTGTCATCTTTTTTCCCTTCGACTTCTTGGAGCCCATGAACAAAGACGAGTTTAATTTCTGTGAGTCCTATGATGTCTGGGGATGTGTCCTTGATTCTTTCATGCCACTCCTCACATTTATTTGTTATTCCATCTGCACTGTGTACCAAACCTTTAACTTCCTTTATAATACTGTGTTCTGGGGGGTACGTTGTGGTTGGGGAAACGGGAAACCTAGTGAGGTACTATGGGGGGTTGCTGTGAGGGTGGAGTTTGTGGTGGTGGGGGCTGTGGGTATGGTATGTGGGTTTTGGGTTTGTGTGCTTGGTTGCAGTGGGGTTGTCTGGGTTGAGGGCCTTCTGTAGGTGGTTCTAAGGGAGGTTGTATTTGCTCTTCCTCCTAATTGGGTTCTCCTGCCCATCTCTAGCCTTGCCTCTCTTTCCTCCTTGCATCTATGTACCTTCTCTTCCAATTTCTGTCTTTCTTCTTGTGTTTTGTCACAGTCTAGGTACACCCACCGGTACATCGATGTGTCCGTTAGTGCTTTCTCCTGTAGGATCCTGTTCCGAGCCATTTCCAACTTAAAATCACTGACTGGCCGGTTTCTTACCCTTGTGAACCCTCCCCCTATTCTCAGAAAATTTGTCAACTGGGTCATATTGTCCTCTCCTACTGCTTTTATGATACTGTCATGTTTTCCCTTCGACTTCTTGGAGCCCATGAACAAAGACTGACCTCTCTCTCTTTGGTCCTCCCACTGCATTTTCCTTTGTATCACCTGATCCAATTTAATTGCCTCCACTGCAGATTCCTTCAATCCCCTCTCTATATGTTGTCCCTGTACCCAATGGCCTGTCATTTTCCCTCTTCGCCTTTTCCTGGGCATTGGTGTGACCTGTTAGGGCCTCTGCATATAGCTTAGCTTTTTCAATTCTTTCAGTCCCCTCGTTTGTTACTGGTGTGCTCCTCGTCTTTTCCCAAGCTCCACGGTGGTCTGATAGGGCTTTTCTGCGTACAGCCTGATCCCTTTGTTCCTTCAGTCCCCTCGTTTGTTTTTGATGTAGCAGTTGCTGATGTCATGCCCATACTGCTCTTGGTTCTGTAGACTGTTTCAGCTTTTTTAGTTCCTCCTCTAAGCTCTGTATACTAACCTCTATTGCTGACGCTTGTAGCTCCCATTTCCTGCAGCCATCCTCTCCTCCATTTTGTTGCTAAGGTCTTCTAGCTTCCTACCAAATTTTGTTTCCCTCATGAGTTCTGCTACCCCGTCTTCCTGCCCAGACTCATCCTCCAGTCCCCTGGTTTTCTCTCCTACTCTCTGGCAACTTTTTTTTCCAGTTACCACAGAATGTAAAACATATGTATTTTTGTGTGATCGTTTGTAGTGTGTGGTGCTGTGTATGTATGTGTATATTTGTGTGTAGGTGTGTGTGTGTGTGTAACTACCTATTTGTAATTATAAATTAGTTATCACTGTTTAAGGCACTAAGACAACTTAATATGATATAAAAGAGCATAACTATATTACTATCCCCAGACTATCCTGCCATCAACCACCCTGGACAGTAAGCCTCTCAGTCGTTCATCACTCTTGAATAAACTTTGTAGCTCTGACTATCTAATGAACTCTGAAAATTCTAAGAGAATATAACCATGTAACTTCTCATTTGATCGAGAAAAAGAAGACTATTTTTTTACGGCTAAATGTATATAAAAAAAATTCAAATTCCATAAAAAATTCATAAAATTTCCTATTTTTTTTCACTGAAAACTTTCCATAGCCAACTTAATATAATCTCTTCTCTGATTAGTGATATACAGGCAACAATTTTTATTCATTACTATTTTATATGACACGTCTGTTTTTCCCCACAATCTGCAATCTCTATTTGGTCTGATTTTACTTTCTCCCATTTGCATTACGCAGTGTCTCAACATTAAATTTCTTCTTCTGCTGCTGCTGCTACATCTCAATTTATCCAAATCTTAACATTAAGTCATTTCTCTTATATTTTTAGCGAAAGATTTTTGCATTTGCAAACAAATTGATATACGTTCGTATTACTCTTGGTATCATTTATATATATTATTAAAAATGTTGCAGGGGCAAGGTTCTGAAGCTCGGGAGTGTCCATAACCCAAGCACTTATAAGTTAAATAACGTAGAACTTAGCCATACAGATTGCGAGAAGGACTTGGGGGTGATGGTAAGCAGCAACCTTAAACCAAGACAGCAATGCCTAAGCGTACGTAATAAGGCAAATAGATTACTGGGATATATATCAAGAAGTGTTAGCAACAGAAGTCCAGAGGTTATATTACAGCTTTATACATCATTAGTAAGGCCTCACCTAGATTACGCAGCTCAGTTCTGGTCTCCATATTACAGAATGGACATAAATTCGTTAGAAAACATTCAGCGTAGAATGACTAAATTAATACATAGCATTAGAAATCTTCCTTACGAAGAAAGATTGAAGACCCTAAAATTACATTCACTTGTAAGACGTAGAATGAGGGGAGACATGATCGAGGTATACAAGTGGAAAATGGGGTATTAACAAGGGATATAAATAAGGTCTTGAGGATATCTCCAAGAGAGAACCCGCAATAATGGATTCAAGTTAGATAAGTTTAGATTTAGAAAGGATATAGGAAAGTATTGGTTTGGAAATAGGGTAGTTGATGAGTGGAACAGTCTGCCTAGTTGGGTTATTGAAGCTAGGACCTTGGGTAGTTTCAAATTTAGGTTGGATAAATTCATGAGTGAGAGGGGTTGGATTTGAGTGGGACTCGCGCATGAGTGGGTAGAATTGTCAAAGCTTATTTCTTGGGTAGCATTGAAAATTGGGTTGAGCAAATATTCTGTTAGTGGGACGGATTGTGCAGGACCTGCCTAGTATGGGCCAACAGGCCTGCTGCAGTGTTCCTCCTTTCTTATGTTCTTATGTTCTTATAACTTGTCGCATTTTTCCCTCAAAGTTTCTCACCCATTCTATCAGTTTGCCTCTTAGTCCTTCAAGTTTCAAAATTAGGCTCTCGTGTGGACCTCCAATCAAAATCTTCCCTAAAATCTAGGTAGCCTGCTCATCCATTTCTTTTGTTTTTCTTTACAAGCTGTTTTAATCATAACAGCTTCATTGATTTAATATAAAATAACTTCCAGACAAAGCCTATTTGTTTACTAATCAGTGGATTATATTTTCAAGAGTTTCATCTACATAAGAACATAAGA
>WNWK01013221.1:0-56194 GCA_009830355.1 Cherax destructor
CTGTATATATATATGTCATGCCGAATAGGTAAATTGGTCAATTAGCAAGAACTCATTTAAAATTAAGTCCTTTCTAAAATTTTCTCCTATAAATTTAAATATATATATTTTTTCATTTATGATAATGTAAAAATTAATAATTTTATATCAAAAGTACCTTACAAAACTTACCTGGAAAAATAAACACTTAAGCAGTATAATGTGATCCTTTATTGTCAACGTTTCGCCCACGCAGTGGGCTTTATCGAGTCACAGACAGATCTACCTGGATACAAGATACATGAGTATTTATAGGATTTAGTCAGGTGGAGAATGCTGTGTCAGGGTCTGACGACTCAAGAAATGCCTGTGTTCAACACCGAAATTCACACAACCATTTAATCAACTACAGAAACGCAAGACTCATCGCCAGAGAAGACAACACGCAATACCGAAGAATCCTGGAATCATCAACAACTTCAACCAGAACAACGGCTTCTACAACATAGCTGAACCTATTGCCAAGAAACTTCTTCAACGCTATCCCACATAGAACTTAAACACTGCAGAAGGTCTACCCATATACTGTTGGTGTTGGTGGGTTGGTTTTGACATGGACATGCCAAGTATGGGCCAGTAGGCCTGTTGCAATGTTCCTCCTTTCTTATGTTCTAATACTTGTCCAATATCTTTTTATGTTACCAAAGGTTGTAACTATCACACTACTTTGTAGACTGTCACATGCAGCATTCTCCAGCTCCCCTTTCCTCCCTCCACCTGACCCAGCATTCTCCACCTGACCCAGCATTCTCCACCTGACCCAGCATTCTCCACCTGACCCAGCATTCTCCACCTGACCCAGCATTCTCCACCTGACCCACCATTCTCCACCTGACCCAGCATTCTCCACCTGACCCAGCATTCTCCACCTGACCCACCATTCTCCACCTGACTTCCACAAAATTCTCCACCTGACCCAGCATTCTCCACCTGACCAATCTCACTGACCCATCTCATGTCCATGGTTTGTTTGTGACCGTGTCACTACGATTTCATGAGACTTGATAAAGCCCACTGTGTGGGCGAAACGTTTCAATAAAGATCATTATAGAGCTTCATGGTTTATTTTTCCATTGTGTCTTTTTTTTTTTTTTTTTTTTTTTTTTTTTTTTTTTTTTTTTTTTTTTTTTTTTTCAGCATTTTCCACCTGACCCAGCATTCTCCACCTGACCCACCATTCTCCACCTGACCCACCATTCTCCACTTGACCCAGCATTCTCCACCTGACCCAGCATTCTCCACCTGACCCACCATTCTCCACCTGACCCACCATTCTCCACTTGACCCAGCATTCTCCACCTGACCCACCATTCTCCACTTGACCCAGCATTCTCCACCTGACCCAGCATTCTCCACCTGACCCAGCATTCTCCACTTGACTAAATCCTATAAATACTCATGTGGTATGGTTTGTTTGTGATCGTGTCGTTACGATTTCGTGAGACTCGATAAAGCCCACTGTGTGGGCGAAACGTTGTCAATAAAGGATCACATTATAGTGCTTATGTGTTTATTTTTCCATTGTGTCGGTATTTTATACCATTTATTTCCAGAAAACTTACCTAACCTTATTATAACAAGCGCAATTTAATTTAGCCTAATCCAACTAAATATATTTTAGATAAGTTTACAATAATTTAATAATAAACAAACACAATGAAATATATTTTTTTTCGTTGGGTTCAGAATGATTTTTGCGAAATTATTTCATACACAAATTGTCGTTTGCCTTATGGTAAGAAGAGCTTTGCTATTTACGATAAAATCGCAAGTTTTACCTATTCGGAACCACACACACACACACACACACACACACACACACACACACACACACACACACACACATCAACCCGATAACTGCGGCAGCATATGGGCGACTGGCAAACCTAAGATTAGCGTTCCGTTACCTTAACAAGGAATCGTTCAAGACACTGTATACCGTGTACGTCAGGCCCATACTAGAATATGCAGCACCAGTCTGGAACCCACACCTGGTCAAGCACGTAAAGAAACTAGAGAAAGTGCAAAGATTTGCGACAAGGTTAGTTCCACAACTCAGGGGTCTGTCTTATGAAGAAAGATTGAGGGAAATAGGACTAACAACACTGGAGGAAAGAAGGGTCAGAGGAGACATGATAACGACATACAAAATACTGCGGGGAATTGACAAGGTAGACAGTGACAGGATGTTTCAGAGAGGGAACACAGAAACAAGGGGACACAACTGGAAGCTGAAGACTCAGATGAGTCAAAGGGATGTCAGAAGCATTTCTTCAGCCACAGAGTAGTCAGGAAGTGGAATAGTCTAGAGAAAGATATAGTGGAGGCAGGAACCATACATAGTTTTAAGACAAGGTATGATAAAGCTCATGGAGCAGGAGAGCAGAGACCCAGTAGCAGACAGCGAAGAGGCGGGGCCAGGAGCTGAGTCTCGACCCCTGCAACCACAATTAGGTGAGTACACACATATATATATATATATATATATATATATATATATATATATATATATATATATATATATATATATATATATATATATATATATATATATATATATATATATATATATATATATATATATATATATATATATATGTCATTAGTAAAACTATTAAAATTGCGATTTTGGCTTAAATAGCAACGCTACATTGCCATATAAGACAAGTGAAAATTTGTGTATGCAATAATTTCGCCAAAATCATTCCGAACATAACGAAAAAATATATTTCATTGTGTTTGTTTATTATTAAATTAATGTTAACGTATCTAAAATATATTTAGTTGAGTTAGGCTAAATTATATTGCTTTTGTAATAAGGTTAGGTAGGTTTTCAAAGTTTCTCTTGGTACAAAATTATAAATTCTTACATTAACATAAATGAAAAAATATATCTTTAAACGTATAGAAATTTTTAGAAAGGACTTAATTTTAGATGAGTTTTTGCTAATTGACCAGTTTTACCTAATCGGCACGACATATATATATATATATATATATATAATTACATTTCTGGATCTGCTTTTACTACCACACGTGTTCTGCTTCTCAGCCTCCCCTCAACTATATCCCTTACTCCTCCTTTCCCTTGTCTTCCTTCTTCGTTTCTTTTGCTTTAGGAGTTTCATCTCTTCCCTCGTCAAACAAAGGAACCCCTTGATGAAAAAAAACAAGAAGCCGCTACTCTTCAGACTGTTCACTTAGCATTTCTGAGTGATGGGTATAATCCCATTGCTTTAGGGGAAAAGGATATGTAGAGCGATATCAATCATCCTTATGGGTGTTCTTAAACGCCTCTTGTTTAAAATATGAATAATGAATTCTAGTTATATATTAGCCCTTAGAGAGCGGGAGTTTATTAAGACCATCTGGACGATATGTTTGAGTTGAGGGAGATGCTTGATGCATGAAAGAGATCAAGAGATGGAGAAATGTACATAACTGAAGCATCACATGACACTGTGACATATCAGTGAGTCCAGCTCCAGTAAATAATGGGGAGCTGCAACCATAGTCTATTACAACTCCACCTTCACATATGTTTTAGACACCATCGTTGTGACGCGCCTCCGGTAATGGTCCGGCATCACTTAACGAATAATATGATGAATAAAATTATGAAAAAAAAACTGAAATTAAGTGATTTTTTCTTGTCGAAAAAACTAACAACTGCCAGGGCTAAAACTCACCATAGAGACGTGATAGGCTGTCTCTTTTGGAAAATGTTTTCAATGCATATATATATATATATATATATATATATATATATATATATATATATATATATATATATATATATATATATATATTTTTAATATATATATATATATATATTTTGATGTATCACTAACTGGTCATGAAAAGCTCTGGATTGTAGTAGATTAAAATTTCAAGCTGATTTGGATATAATCAATTGGCCTTCGTAATAAGGCTAACTGCTTGGATATGTCGTGCCGATTAGGTAAAACTTGCGATTTTGGCTTAAATAGCAACGCTCATTCTTGCCATATAAGACAAGTGAAAATTTGTGTATGCAATAATTTCGCAAAAATCATTCTGAACCTAACGAAAAAATTATTTTAAATTGTGTTTGTTTATTATTAAATTATTGTAAACGTATCTAAAATATATTTAGTTGGGTTAGGCTAAATTAAATTACGCTTTTTATAATAAGGTTAGGTAAGTTTCCTAAGTTTCTTTTGGTACAAAATTATAAATTCTTACATTATCATAAATGAAACAAAATATATCTTTAAACGTATAAGAGAAAATTTTAGAAAGGACTTAATTTTAAATGAGTTCTTGCTAATTGACCAGTTTTACCTAATCGGCACGACAGATATATCAGAAAGCATATATCATAAAAATATATAAGTTATACTACAACTCTATACATCTTTAGTAGGGACTCGTTTAGATTAAAAGAATAGTCGAAAAGATGTTTAAAGAAAATTCAAAGAAACATTCAAAATTAAATTATCTAGTATTATTAACTTTTAATTCTAATATATTTTGTTTGCTGTGATTATATGAATAGGTAACTTTATGGACGAGACGTATCGCCTGTGCAGGAGGCATTTTCAATGACTTTTGTTCTGGAGACAGGAAAAAGAGAAGCAATTTTAAGGTGTTTATTCCCTTAGCCTTGATAGATGAGTTTAGTTCTTTAGCTTTGATCCGTCTAAATGAGAGACATGAGGATTGTAAGGGATTGTTAAGACAAGCAAATTAATAGACTGTAGAATGATACTTAATCTTAATGACAGCTCAACGTCCCCGCCAGCCTCCACAACATTCTATGAAGCCGTCTGCTATGCAGCCGACCTAAGTTCACAACTGCAACAGTATGCAATACAAGATAGCAGATTTCTTGATATCTATCCATCGCCGAGAGTCCATTATTGTCCCACATTATGAATAAAGTGAAGCAGTTTTTTTTTTTTTTTGCAAATTTTCCTGTTATGGTAAGAGAGTAATTGCTCTCATTAACCCACACTTGGTTGCAACACTGGTCTCTTGCAAGTAGAGTGGCGTGACTATGACACACACTGGCACTGCATCTGCTTCAAATTGTTGATCGGAAGCAAGCAAGACGCCATTTGCCCTTTCTGAGAGGGTGAAAGGGCTGAAGGGGCAGTTGAGATCATCATCACATGTTGGTAGAACCCACAGTTGAAACTAGATCATGACCTACTTTCTCTATAGTGGGTCCCCGCTCAAATGTGACGCTGTATTCAACTACTGCACCTCTGCTGGCTCCATTATTTAAGACTCCTTCTTCATGCCTCTTCTTGTAGCAGATCAAGATTAATAATATAAAGGACTGAACATCTATCAAGGCTAAGGGATAGATCATCTAACAAGGCAAGGGTTACTGAACATGTTAAATTTCCCTCAACGTCTTCCTCTGTCTCCAGTATAAAAGTTGCATCTGCATTAGACTGAAAAGTCTGCCACGCTGGCCAGACGTTACGTCAGCAAAGATACTTAGGAGTTGCACTTGAATCTTAGTTATCCACTTGCTGGTAATATGTACAGTTGATGTAATGACATTAGACAGACGTTGAATGAATAGGTATATAACTGAAGAGCACACGTCGACGACAGATACAGAAATAAGTTGTAAGGATATCTAACCAAAATAGAACTCCTAACAATGGGTTCAAGCTGGATAAAATAAGTCAGAAAAGATAGTGAAATAACTGACCTTTTTCACTTAAGTTATTGGTGAGAATAGACACTTCTATAATGTTATTGGGGTAAATGCTTTGGTAAGTTATAAGGATGGGTTGAACAGATAGTCTGCCTGCATTGTGATGGTTTTGTGTTAACTAGATTTGCCTGGTATAAATAAGTTAGTAAGCATACTGCTGTGTTCATTTCTCTTATTTTTCTATGGTCGTGGAAAAATAAGTGACATTCCTGCCTACCTCTTGTATAGCATTTTTGCCTTACAAAATTAATGGAAGTGTCGCAAACAGCAGTAAGAAAAGTTAACAAAAAATGCAGACCTGTTTTTCTACCAAGATGCAAAAGGACTGATACAGAGTGACAACCTCCGTTACTGATTGAAAGAACGGTGTCGGTGATGTCCCGCGATAGTGTAAGTCATGAAAAAATCCGCCCGCATCTCTGGAGTTGGTTCGGCTTGTGTTGTATTGGTGATGCTGCTGGTGTTGTAGCTGCTGTTGTGGGAGATGGTGGTGTTAAGTACGACAATCTACGCTAAATGCTCTTGCTAAGTACTACAACTGTAATCTATGCTCTTGCTAAGGATGACAATTGCACTGTATGCTCCTTCTGAGGATGACAAATATTGTGTATGCCCCTGCTAAGGATGACAAATACAGTGTATACTCCTACTAAGAATATAACGTTCGCTCCTGCTAAGGATGACAACTATAATATATTCATCTGGTAAGGATGACAAATACTGTATATTATCCTGCTAATGACAATAAATACACTAGGTACTCCTGTTAAAGACGAAAATTACAGTAAATACGTCTGTTAAGGAAGATAACTACAGTGTATACTCCCATCAAGGAAGACAACTGTAGTATATGGACCAGCTATAGAAGACAATAGTTTATACTTCTACTAATGGGAACAACGAGAATGTTTGCTACTACTAAGAACTATATTGTACGCCCATGACCAAGGAGACAAGAGTGAGCAATGCATCTGACTTACTTAAACAATTAGGCATAGTAAGACGAGAGTTACTGTTCGATAATTTCTGACCAATCAGAACATCTATGATCAATAATAATCATTCTAGGCTTGACACGTTCAACTTTAGTTAATTTAATAAATAACCTGCACGTGCATACAGCAAACATCTAATAACACTGTAGCAAACGGGAGGCTCACATCTGTTATTGGAAGACATGTCAAAGCTTCTTTGAAATAAGTTATTATACCTAATGCAGTTCATCTTCTAACTTAAGCGATGTGTTGATTTCAATATGTCCTGCACTGACAGACGTAAGTCACACATTTATGACATTTCATTATTGTCGGTTAACATATCTATTGCATTCGCCAAATGCAAAGGGCGGATGTTCTTGGAGCATTTATTCATCTTGTGCTCAACGCACCCTATATAAAGCACTACCCCGTATGTCATCACAGTCAGCCGTAACTACAGTCAGAACCATCAAGCGACGAGTCAATCATGCAATAACTGGTCTATTCTAGGTAACCTCTCTTCAAGGAACACCTCTGATATCCTAACTCTTTTGAAAATACAAGTGGTAAACACTATTGAGAGGTGGTACTTTCCTGGGTGAGTGTGATATTGTTATAGTCGACCCTGCGTACTCCACCTGACTTTCCACCTATACATACTCGTTTACTCTTTACCCAGATAGATCTTTCTGTGACTTCATAAAGCCCACAGTGTGGGCGAAAAGTATTTAATAAAGGACCACATGATACTGCATTTGTGTTTATTTTTCCATCACCTCATCCTCTCGTTATGATTCTGCATCACCCTGATTGTAACTTAAATTAACCGGATGTCAGTATCTTCAGGAACCGACATTCATTGTCTTCAGAGCATCTGGATGAAGAAATATCAATACACTCGGCAGTTAGCATCTTCAAATCATCCTCTTCTTAGCATCTCTAAGCACCAGGCTGTTATTATTTCAAAGTATAGTGCAGTGGTTCGTACATCGGATTGCGTGCGGCCAGCAATAAAAGCCTGGTTCATCAGGCCCTGATCCAAAGCGAGGCCTGGTCATGGACTGGGCCGAGGGGGCGTTGATTCCCAAACACCCTCCAGGTATACTCTAGGTATCAGCGTCTCTATGAAACCGACTGGTTTTATGCCAGCATCTCAAGGCTTTCATCAGTAAGTATCTTCAGTGTATATAGTCACAGGTATGGTATCTCAATCTGACAGCATATTCTAAGCATCCGGCGTCATACATCTCATAGCATCCGGCTGTCAAAGTATCACAAAATACGTAAATGTAACTGTCAGAGTGAGGGTATCTCGCCCCAGACGTTGGCGCATTAAAGTTAAAATAGGTAAAATCATCCATGGCAAGTGTAATCAAGAGACACGGACAAGGTTGAAAAGGCTTCGAAGAAAACCCATTTCGGTAATGATGGTTGTTTGCGAGAGTTTCTGAGTAGTACAGGAGGTGAGGGAGAGGAGATGGGAAGGAGGGAGTGGTGGAGATGGTGTGAACGAGTTGGTAGGGAAGACTGGAGGTGAGTGGATTGGGTAGGAGGGGAAATAGATAGTTGTAATGTGGGTTTTGAGGAAAGAGGAGTAGATATGCTGGGACTGAGGGAATGAAAAAGGAAGGATACAAGATAGCGTTGTCATATTTGGTGGAAAAAAAAGACACATACTGTGTATATCCATATATTTGTCTAACCTGCTTTCAGCCTATCCACGTCACTACGCCCACTCTAGGTAGGCACATTCTCTTTTCCCAGGCAGATCTGCTTGTGACTCGATAAAGCGCACTGTGTAGGCGAAACCTTGTCAGTGGAGAATAACATTATACTGTATGTGTCTTTTATCTATTGTGTCGGTATTTTATACCATTTCTTTACCTACCTTATGGTAACTGCCCTTTCTGAAATGGAATATGACACAGGTTTAAAATAGTCTCTAAGTATCTTCAGTTTAAGCAAATACCGTTATTGAACTTTTCACCACGACAACAAATTACTAAATCACATTATCTTCATTAATTATATATATATATATATATATATATATATATATATATATATATATATATATATATATATATATATATATATATATATATATATATATATATATTATATATATATATATATATATATTAATAAAAAAAGACAGAAGCATTTACAGAAAACACAAACATGAACATGAATACATTGGTACAATATATCAAAGATTATGAATCTGCTCCAGCTTCCCCGAAGCCGGACGCGAGCCCAGTATGCAGCATGCATTTCCTCTCTGGATGGCCACGCTGATGCGCTGGAACATGACAGTGGCTGCCCTTGGGTCCCTGGTGGTGTCAATGAGTCTGGAACCCAGTTCTTTAAGGAAACGTGTGACATTTTATTCCCCATGATTCCAAGGTCTCTGATTCCACTGGGACAAATTGATACTGTTGGTTTATTATTATATATATATATATATATATATATATATATATATATATATATATATATATATATATATATATATATATATATATATATATATATATATATATATATATATATATATATATATATATATATATATATAAATAAGACACACTATGAAAAATAGAGAATTCAGGCTGTGACTACTCACATTATCAAGGAACTATAAAGGAACATGACAAGAGATTATAAGGGCAAGACTACACTCACAGTCATATCACATTAACAAAGACTACACTCACATAGCGTAACATCGCACTCTGTGAAGAGGAAAAAAGAAAGGACCTGAAACTCTACCCAAGAATTAAGATTAGTCAATTATCATTAAATTCTTCCCAAATTTTATTAATTATAAAGAATCCAATTTATATAAACCAAAAGAAATATTCATATTATTTTCAAAACTGCTTTTAATGAAACATGATTCTATTATATTCCTCAACCATGGACTTGCATACAATTTCAGCATTTTGAAAATCAATTGGATGGTTAAAATCTCTCACATGAATAATAGACATTAGAATCTTGTCCAGTTCTAATGCTATATTTATGTTGTTTAATCTTAGTTCAAGATTTTTCCAGTTTGACCATAATAAACTTTATCGCATATTTACATGAATCTATAGACACATCGTCAGATTTTGGGAATTTTTATCAAAGTCTTTTATGTATCAAGATTTTAAATACAACTTTGATATTAAAATTCTAGAAGGAAGGCATATCAACCAAGTTTTCATGGTAAGGGAGAACCAACATATTTTTGGTTGAATATGCATGAATATCCATGAAAACTTGTTTGATATGCCTTCCTTTCTTAAGAATTTTAATATCAAAGTTGTATTTAAAAATCTTGATACAGTAAAAAGACTTTTGATAAAAATTTCCCAAAATGCTGACGGATGTCTATAAGATTCCCTGTAAAATATGCGATAAAGTTTATTATGGTCAAACTGGTAAAAGTCTTGAACTAAGATTAAAACAACATAAATATAGCATTAGAACTGGACAAGATTCTAATGCTCTATTTATTCATGTGAGAGATTTTAACCATCCAATTGATTTTCAAAATGCTGAGAAGGTTGTATCAAGCAAGTCCATGGTTGAGAGGAATATAATAGAATCATGTTTCATTAAAAGCAGTTTTGAAAATAATATGAATATTTCTTTGGTTTATATAAATTGATTCTTTTATAATTAATAAAATTTGGGAAGAATTTAATGATAAATTGGACTAATCTTAATTCTTGGGAAGAGTTTCAGGTCCTTTCTTTTTTTTTTTTCCTCTTCACAGAGTCGTGCGATGTTACGCTATGTGAGGTGTAGTCTTTGTTAATGTGATATGACTGTGAGGTGTAGTCTTGCCCCTTATATAAGTCCTCTTGTCATGTTTCCTTTTATAGTTCCTTGATAAGTGAGTAGTCACGAAAGGCTTGGAATTCTCTATTTTTCATAGTGGTTGTCTTGCATATTTTGATATCACCTGATTACTGTGATCTTTTTGCATATATATATATATATATATATATATATATATATATATATATATATATATACATATATATATATATATATATATATATATATATATATATATATATATATATATATATATATATATATATATATATATATATATATATATATATATATATATATATATATATATATATATATATATATATATATGTAGGAATTGCAAGACAGGCGAAATATTCACAAACACTGATCTCTGGCCGACGGAGACTCGAACCTACGAACCTCAGTGTTTGTGAATATTTCGCCTGCTCTTGCGAATTCCTAGCATTGTAAAAATCTCTAGTTGTGTCGATGCATGCAGGGGATGAGATGAAAAGCTGTAAGCCTCCTGCCTGAAAGCTGGCTGCCTTGGAATAACTTCTAGCGAAAGCTGGATGCCAAGGTATTGGACCAGTGTGGTACGGTCGGCAAAGCACTACGTACCTTGTCATGAGGTTCGTAGGTTCGAGTCTCCGTCGGCCAGAGATCAGTGTTTGTGAAATATATATATATATATATATATATATATATATATATATATATATATATTTTTTTTTTTTTTTTTTTTTTTTTTCAACAAGTCGGCCGTCTCCCACCGAGGCAGGGTGACCCAAAAAGAAAGAAAATCCCCAAAAAGAAAATACTTTCATCATCATTCAACACTTTCACCACACTCATACATAATCACTGTCTTTGCAGAGGAGCTCAGATACGACAGCTGAGAAAAGTCCCTCCCAGCTGTCACTATCTCAGACCCCTCCTTTAAAGTGCAGGCATTGTACTTCCCATTTCCAGGACTAAAGTCCAACTAAATCAATTAACTGGTTTCCCTGAATCCCTTCACAAAATGTTACCCTGCTCACACTCCAACAGATCGTCATGTCCCAAAAACCATTCGTCTCCATTCACTCCTATCTACACGCTCACACATGCTTGCTGGAAGTCCAAGCCCTCGCCCACAAAACCTCCTTTACCCCTTCCTCCAACCTTTCTAGGACGACCCTACCCCGCCTTCCTTCCCTACAGATTTATACGCTCTCCAAGTCATTCTACTTTGATCCATTCTCTCTAAATGACCAAACCACCTCAACAACCCCTCTTCAGCCCTCTGACAAATACTTTTAGTAACTCCACACCTTCTCCTAATTTCCACATTCCGAATTTTCTGCATAATATTTACACCACACATTGCCCTTAGACAGGACTCCAGCCTCCTCCTCGCTGCAGCATTTGCAACCCATGCTTCACACCCATATAAGAGTGTTGGTACCACTATACTTTCGTACATTCCCTTCTTTGCCTCCATGGATAACGTTTTTTGTCTCCACAGATACCTCAATGCACCACTCACCTCTTTTCCTTCATCAATTCTATGGTTAACCTCATCCTTCATAAACCCATCCGCTGACACGTCAACTCCCAAATATCTGAAAACATTTACTTCTTCCATAATCCCTCTCTCCAATGTGATATCCAATTTTTCTTTATTTAAATCGTTTGATACCCTCATCACCTTACTCTTATCTATGTTCACTTTTAACTTTCTACCTTTACACACTCTCCCAAACTCGTCCACTAACCTTTGCAACTTTTCTTTAGAATCTCCCATAAGCACAGTATCATCAGCAAAAAGTAACTGTGTCAACTCCCATTTTGCATTTAATTCTCCATAATTTAATCCCACCCCTCTCCCAACACCCTAGCATTTACTTCTTTTACAACCCCATCTATAAATATATTAAACAACCATGGTGACATTACACATCCCTGTCTAAGACCTACTTTTACCAGGAAGTAATCTCTCTCTCTCTCCTACACACCCTAACCTGAGCCTCACTATCCTCATAAAAACTCTTTACAGCCTTCAGTAACTTACTACCTATTCCATACACTTGCAACATTTGCCACATTGCTCCCCTATCCACTCTTTCATATGCCTTTTCTAAATCCATAAATGCAATAAAAACTTCTCTACCTTTATCTAAATACTGTTCACATATATGCTTCACTGTAAACACTTGATCTACACATCCCCTACCCACTCTAAAGCCTCCTTGCTCATCTGCAATCCTACTCTCTGTCTTACCTCTAATTCTTTCAATAATAACCCTGCCATACACTTTACCTGGTATACTCAGTAAACTTATTCCCCTATAATTTTTACACTCTCTTTTATCCCCCTTCCCTTTATATAAAGGAACTATACATGCTCTCTGCCAATCCCTAGGTACCGTCCCCTCTTTCATACATTTATTAAACAAAAATACCAACCACTCCAGCACTATATCCCCCTGCTTTTAACATTTCTGTCATGATTCCGTCAATTCCAGCTGCTTTACCACCTTTCATTCTACGTAATGCCTCACGCACCTCTCCCACACTCACATCCTGCTCTTCTTCACTCCTAAACGATGTTGTACCTTCCTGGCCAGTACATGAAATTACCGCCTCCCTTTTTTCATCGACATTTAAAAGTTCCTCAAAATATTCCCGCCATCTACCCAATACCTCCAGCTCCCCATCTACTAACTCCCCTACTCTGTTTTTAACTGACAAATCCATTCGTTCCCTAGGCTTTCTTACCTTGTTTATCTCACTCCAAAAAATTTTCTTGTTTTCAGCAAAATTTCTTGACAGAGCCTCTCCCATTCTTTCATCCGCTCTTCTTTTGCACTCTCTCACCACTCTCTTCACCTTTCTTTTACTCTCCATATACTCTGCTCTTCTATTAACACTTCTGGTTTGTAAAAACCTCTCATAAGCTACCTTTTTCTCTTTTATCACACCCTTTACTTCTTCATTCCACCACTCACTCCTCTTTCCTCCTGCACCCACCCTCCTATAGCCACAAACTTCTGCCCCATATTCTAATACGGCATTTTTAAAACTATCCCAACTCTCTTCAACCCCCCCCCCACTACTCCTACTTGCACTAGCCCACCTTTCTGCCAATAGTTGCTTATATCTCACCCTAACTTCCTCCTCCCTTAGTTTATATACTTTTACCTCTCTCTTACTTGCTGTTGCCATTTTCTTTTTGTCCCATCTACCTTTACTCTAACTGTAGCTACAACCAAATAATGATCTGAATTATATATATATATATATATATATATATATATATATATATATATATATATATATATATATATATATATATATATATATATATATATCAATAATAACACTGCGACTAGCCGAGTGCTCGAACCCGTGTTGTTTTGGCCCGTCTTATAATGAGCAAAAATAACACGACGCTCTAACCCACAGGACCACCCAATCCTACAAGGATCACGCACCAAGGTGTTGTACCTTGATCCGAGGACATTCGATGGTGTGGTTGCCTCAGAAATAATTTCATTCTACTCCCCGTTTGGTGTACTAGCCTCCACAAGCAGTATATATAACACCTGAGCATTGACTTTTCTTACAACCTCATCTATAAATTTATTGAACACCCATAGTGACATCACCCATCCCTGAATAAGGCCTACTTTTACTGGGAAATAATCTCCCTCTCTCCTACATACTCTAACCTGAGCCTCAACTATCCTCGTAAAAACTCTTCACTGCTTTCCGTAACCTAACTCCTGCAACATCATGGAAACCCATAACCATGACTTGCCTCCTTCCGGGCCCTTTCCTGTAGCACCTCTTACAGACCCTGGAACTCCTTGGGACCATTTTTCGGACCTTTCTTCCATCCCCGTACCTTCTCCGGGTAACGTTTCGTTACCCCTCATCTTACTCTTGAAGGCTATTACTACTACTATAGTTTATCCCTAACACTGGACATACATTTCTCTCCTCATTTTTGCCATTCCTCTTATTGCCTAATTAAAAACATTCCTCATTTAATAAAATATATGAACAGAGGGGAGGGGGCAGGAAGGTTAGGAAAGCATCACTTGATAATATTAATCAATATTACTTGGGGAAGTAGTGCCATTGGATAATCTTAAATTCTGGAACACAATTAATTCCTATACACACTTGTTTTGCTCTGGCTCAGATACCGCATCTCCCTCTTAGCTGACTTCCTATTTCCAAGGATCTCAAGGCCCTTATCTCCCATATGCACTTAAGAAAATTACTTAGATAATGAGTTTTGGATCTAAAGATTTCCATAGTCTATCTGACCATTCCCATTGTTCTCTCAGAACCTGCCTAAATCTGACTCGTTATTATCCAGAATTATTTACTCCCTCACGGTGGAGCTCTCTAAATATCGAGATCTTACTGGCTGCTCTGTCTGTTTTCAGTCTTACGAAGTCTGTCACTTGAGGTTAAAGGGTAAACCAGATGGCTCATTAATCTTGGACCTTTTCTGCCTCACGAAAATGGGTCTGACACTCAGTATCAATTTTCGTCTCACTTATACACATGATATGAGTTAAAGTGGAATGTTGAGGTAGGAGGCATAATAAGCGACGTAG
The DNA here is from genome assembly GCA_009830355.1 of Cherax destructor. Taxonomy (NCBI): domain Eukaryota; kingdom Metazoa; phylum Arthropoda; class Malacostraca; order Decapoda; family Parastacidae; genus Cherax; species Cherax destructor. Next base: position 15,156 of record WNWK01013221.1, read on the forward strand.
ATGAAGTAAGTGAAAGATAGTAAACGAAGGAATGAATTACATATGAATAGAACGCTTTATACAGGGGCAAACGAGACCATTTGTTGTACTAAAAGAGTTAGTGCTACAGAGAAAGAAAAGAGTACTTGCTCCTGGGGAGCAAAACGTTGTCACAATAAAATGTCACATTAGTTGCACTTGTGTCCTTTTACCTAACGTCTTGGGATCTTGATACAGGGAATTCTTCACCTACAGTCATGACCTACTTCCACATGTGGATTTGTCTACTGTGATATCGCCTATGACTGCTTCACCTCGCCTGTCTACAGTATATAAGCTGCCTTGCGCATATGCTGTACTCTTTTCAAGGTTGATGGACTGATTACATCGACTCCAGGCTGAGGGACTATTTACCCCAAACTCCTTGTGATCTTCACCATTCTTCTTTGTTTAGGACTGATGAAGCCACCGCCTGGCGAAACGTTTCCTCAATAAAGACACCCATGTGTGTTGCACATGTTTCTAATTCATCAAAATAGAATAAGCATAGAGAGCAGCCAAATACTAGTATACCTGGGAAAAAAAATGTATTGTAGAATGAGTGGGAGCAGAGCCAGACCAACAGAGGGAGACAAAGAGAAGGATAAATGCCTGGTAAATAAATACTGATGGCACAGTAAGCAAGAGTAGTGAGGTGCAAGTCAAAATAGCAGAAGCAAAATCATAGTAGAAATGATGCTCACAAAAAGAATAATCGATGCTAATAAGGAGAGAGAGAGACGAAAATAGGTGGCACTACAGAATTAAGATATGTAAAGTTTTGAAAAGGCAAATAGCCTCCATAGTTGAGACTTTCAAGACATTGCAATAAGAAACCGGACGACTAAAAACATTAACTGTCGTAATTCACAATCCATATAAGATAACCAAGAGTAGTATTACGCAGTGTATTGGTGAATATTGTGTAACAAAATAAAAAGCGCAATATATATAATGCCACTTTCCAGGATTTGTTCTGAAACTGGACGCGTATTATTCCTGGTCAGTCAGAATGGCCAGGAGAGGAGAGTGAGGTGTGTTTTGTTCAGTAGGTGAAGCACCATAGATGGAGCTAGATGTAGGTGTGTGAGTAGGTGAGATAAGAGTTTTTTTTAGTTTGCACTATAGGTAATTTTATGTGCGATGTCACCGTGGTTGTTCATTATATTTATAGATGGGGTTGTAAGAGAAGTGAATGCGAGGGTCTTGGCAAGAGGTGTTGGGCTAAAAGATAAAGAAGCAAATACAAAGTGGGAGTTGTCACAGTTGCTTTTTGCTGATGACACTGTGCTTTTGGGAGATTCTGAAGAGAAGTTGCAGAGGTTGGTGGATGAATTTGGTAGGGTATGTAAAAGAAGAAAATTGAAAGTGAATATAGGAAAGAGTAAGGTGATGAGGATAACAAAAAGATTAGGTGGAGAAAGATTGGATATCAGATTGGAGGGAGAGAGTATGGAGGAGGTGAATGTATTCAGATATTTGGGAGTGGACATGTCAGCAGATGGGCCTATGAAGGATGAAGTGAATCATAGAATTGATGAGGGGAAAAGGGTGAGTGGAGCACTTCTGAGTCTGTGGAGACAAAGAACTTTGTCCATGGAAGTAATGGTAAGAGAGTATAGTTATACCAACATTCTTATATGGGTGTGAAGCATGGGTGATGAATGTTGCAAAGAGAATGCTGGAGGCAGTGGAGATGTCATGTCTGAGGTCATGTCATGAGGTCATGTCAGGTCATGAGGTCATGTCATGTCGGAGTTTGGAAATTAGGAAGAGGTACGGGATTACTAAAACTATTATCCAGAGAGCTGAGGAGGGGTTGTTGAGGTGATTCCGACATGTAGAGAGAATGGAACGAGACAGAATGACTTCAAGAGTGTATATATCTGTAGTGGAGGGAAGGCGGGGTAGGGGTCGGCCTAGGAAAGGTTGGAGGGAGGGGGTAAAGGAGGTTTTGTGTGCGAGGGGCTTGGACTTCCAGCAAGCATGTGTGAGCGTATTTGATAGGAGTGAATCGAGACAAATGGTTTTTAATATTTGACGTGCTGTTGGAGTGTGAGCAAAGTAACATTTATGAAGGGATTTAGGGAAACCGGTAGGCTGGACTTGAGTCCTGGAGATGGAAAGTACAGTGTCTGCACTCTGAAGGAGGGGTGTTAATGTTGCAGTTTTATAACTGTAGTGTAAAGCACCCCTCTGGCAAGACAGTGATGGAGTGAATGATGATGAAAGTTTTTTCTTTTTCGGGACACCCTACCTTGGTGGGAATCGGCCGATGTGTTAATAAAAAAAAAAAAAATAAGTGCTCTCATGTTTACCTGTAAGACCCTAGTGTGCAGAGGTCTATTTAAGTTTTGGGAGAGTACTCGTACAGCCTGCAGGTTGAGTAGCCTGCAGAAGAAGGGGGGTGTCATGGAGCATCCCTGTTTCTAAATGTTTATATATTTTGTGTTACAAATAGTAGTGTGCTGGTGAGCTAATGAGAGTGAGTAAAGGTGATGTATTTAGATTAGATTGTAGGTTGTGTATGTTATATATATATAAATATATATATATATATATATATATATATATATATATATATATATATATATATATATATATATATATATATATATATATATATATATATATATATATATATATATATGTCGTGCCGATTAGGTAAAACTGGTCAATTAGCAAGAACTCATTCAAAATTAAGTCCTTTCTAAAATTTTCTCTTATACGTTTAAAGATATATTTTTTTCATTTATGTTAATGTAAGAATTTATAATTTTGTACCAAGAGAAACTTTGAAAACCTACCTAACCTTATTACAACAAGCGCAATTTAATTTAGCCTAACCCAACTAAATATATTTTAGATACGTTAACAATAATTTAATAATAAACAAACACAATGAAATATATTTTTTTCGTTATGTTCAGAATGATTTTGGCGAAATTATTGCATACACAAATTTTGACTTGTCTTATATGGCAAGGTGAGCGTTGCTATTTAAGCCAAAATCGCAAGTTTTACCTAATCGGCACGACATATATATATATATATATATATATATATATATATATATATATATATATATATATATATATATATATATATTTTTTTTTTTTTTATTAACACATCGGCCGATTCCCACCAAGGCAGGGTGGCCGAAAAAGAAAAACTTTCATCATCATTCACTCCATCACTGTCTTGCCAGAAGGGTGCTTTACACTACAGTTATAAAACTGCAACATTAACACCCCTCCTTCAGAGTGCCGGCACTGTACTTCCCATCTCCAGAACTCAAGTCCGGCCTGCCGGTTTCCCTGAATCCCTTCATAAATGTTACTTTGCTCACACTCCAACAGCACGTCAAGTATTAAAACCATATGCCTCCATTCACTCCTATCAAATACGCTCACACATGCTTGCTGGAAGTCCAAGCCCCGCACACAAAACTTCCTTTACCCCTCCCTCCAACCTTTCCTAGGCCGACCCCTACCCCGCCTTCCCTCCACTACAGATTTATACACTCTCGAAGTCACTCTGTCTCGTTCCATTCTCTCTACATGTCCAAACCACCTCAACAACCCCTCCTCAGCTCTCTGGACAATCGTTTTGGTAATCCGCACCTCCTCCTAATTTCCAAACTCCGAATTCTCTGCATTATATTCACACCACACATTGACCTCAGACATGACATCTCCACTGCCTCCAGCCTTCTCCTCGTTGCAACATTCATCACCCATGCTTCACACCCATATAAGAGCGTTGGTATAACTATACTCTCATACATTCCCTCTTTACTTCCATGGACAAGGTTCTTTGTCTCCACAGACTCCGAAGTGCTCCACTCACCCTTTTCCCCTCATCAATTCTATGATTCACCTCATCCTTCATAGACCCATCCGCCGACATGTCCACTCCCAAATATCTGAATACATTCACCTCCTCCATACTCTCTCTCTCCAATCTGATATCCAATCTTTCGTCACCTATTCTTTTTGTTATCCTCATCACCTTACTCTTTCCTATATTCACTTTCAATTTTCTTCTTTTACACACCCTACCAAATTCATCCACCAACCTCTGCAGCTTCTCTTCAGAATCTCCCAAAAGCACAGTGTCATCAGCAAAAGCAACTGTGACAACTCCCACTTTGTATTTGCTTCTTTATCTTTTAGCCCAACACCTCTTGCCAAGACCCTCACATTCACTTCTCTTACAACCCCATCTATAAATATATTGAACAACCACGGTGACATCACACATCCTTGTCTAAGGCCCACTTTTACTGGGAAATAGTCCCCTTCCCTCCTACACACTCTAACCTGAGCCTCACTATCCTCATAAAAACTCTTCACTGCTTTCAGTAACCTTCCTCCTATTCCATACACCTGCAACATCTGCCACATTGCCCCCTATCTACCCTATCATACGCCTTTTCCAAATCCATAAATGCCACAAAAACATCTTTACCCTTATCCAAATACTGTTCACCTATATGTTTCACTGTAAACACTTGGTCTACACACCCCTACCTTTCCTAAAGCCCCTTGTTCATCTGCTATCCTGCTTTCTGTTTTACTCTTAATTCTTTCAATAATAACTCTACCATACACTTTACCAGGTACACTCAACAGACTTATTCCCCTATAATTTTTGCACTCTCTTTTGTCCCCTTTGCCTTTATACAAAGGAACAATACACGCTCTCTGCCAATCCCTAGGTACCTTACCCTCTTCCATACATTTATTAAACAATAGCACCAACCACTCCAAAATTATATCCCCACCTGCTTTTAACATTTCTATCTTTATCCCATCAATCCCAGCTGCCTTACCCCTTTCATTCTACCCACTGCCTCACGAACTTCCCTACACCCACAACTGGCTCTTCCACACTCCTACAAGATGTTATTCCTCCTTGCCCTACACACGAAATCACAGCTTCCCTGTCTTCATCAACATTTAACAAATCCTCAAAATATTCTCTCCATCTTCCCGATACCTCTAACTCTCCATTTAATAACTCTCCTCTCCTATTTTTAACTGTCAAATCCATTTGTTCTCTAGGCTTCCTCAACTTATTAATCTCATTCCAAAACTTTTTCTTATTTTCAACAAAATTTGCTGATAACATCTCACCCACTCTCTCATCTGCTCTCTTTTACATTGCTTCACCACTCTTTTAACCTCTCTTTTTCTCTCCATATACTCTTCCCTCCTTGCATCACTTCTACTTTGTAAAAACCTCTCATATGCTAACTTTTTCTCCCTTACTACTCTCTTTACATCATCATTCCACCAATCGCTCCTCTTCCCTCCCGCACCCACTCGCCTGTAACCACAAACTTCTGCTGAACACTCTAACACTACATTTTTAAATCTACCCCATACATTTTCGACCCCATTGCCTACACTCTCACTAGCCCATCTATCCTCCAATAGTTGTTTATATCTTACCCTAACTGCCTCCTCTTTTAGTTTATAAACCTTCACCTCTCTTTTACTTACTGATTCTATTTTCCTTGTATCCCATCTACCTTTTACTCCCACTGTAGCTATAACTAAAAAGTGATCTGATATATCTGTAGCCCCTCTATAAACATGTACATCCTGAAGTCTACTCAACAGTCTTTTATCTACCAATACATAGTCCAACAAACTACTGTCATTACGCCCTACATCATATCTTGTATACTTATTTATCCTCTTTTTCTTAAAATATGTATTATCTATAACTAAACCCCTTTCTATACAAAGTTCAATCAAAGGGCTTCCATTATCATTTACACCTGGCACCCCAAACTTACCTACTACACCCTCTCTGCATGTTTCTCCCACTTTAGCATTTAGGTCCCCTACCACAATTACTCTCTCATTTGGTTCAAAAGTTCCTATACATTCACTTAACATCTCCCAAAATCTCTCTCTCCTCTACACTCCTCTCTTCTCCAGGTGCATACACGCTTATTATGACCCACTTTTCGCATCCGACCCTTATTTTAATCCACATAATCCTTGAATTTACACATTTATATTCCCCTTTTCCTTCCATAACTGATCCTTCAACATTATTGCTACCCCTTCCTTAGCTCTAACTCTCTCAGATACTCCTGACTTAATCCCATTTATTTCTCCCCACTGAAACTCGCCTACCCCCTTCAGCTTTGTTTCGCTTAGGGCCAGGACATCCAACTTCTTTTCATTCATAACATCGGCAATCATCTCTTTCTTATCATCCGCACTACATCCACGCACATTCAGACAACCCAATTTTATAAAGTTTTTCTTCTTCTCGTTTTTAGTAGATTTGTACAGGAGAAGGGGTTACTAGCCCATTGCTCCCGGCATCTTAGTCGCCTCATACGACACGCATGGCTTACGGAGGAAAGATTCTTTTCCACTTCCCCATGGACAATAGAGAAAATAAAAAGAACAAGAGCTATTAAGAAAAGAAGAAAAACCTAGATGTGTGTGTGTATATATATGCATGTGTATGCCAGTGTAGTGTGACCTAAAGTGTAAGTAGAAGTAGCTAGATATACCTGTTATCCAGCGTGTTTATGAGACAGAAAAAAGACACCAGCAATCCTACCATCATGTAAAACAGTTTCAGGTTTCTGTTTCACAGTCACCTGGCAGGACGGTAGTACCTCCCTGGGTGTTTGCTGTCTACCAACCTACTACGTAATTCTAATATATATATATATATATATATATATATATATATATATATATATATATATATATATATATTTTTTTAAAAATATAGTCGTGCCGATTAGGTAAAACTTGCTATTTTGGCTTAAATAGCAACGCTCACCTTGCCATATAAGACAAGTGAAAATTTGTGTATGCAATAATTTCGCCAAAATCATTCTGAACATAACGAAAAAAATATATTTCATTGTGTTTGTTTATTATTAAATTAATGTTAACGTATCTAAAATATATTTAGTTGGGTTAGGCTAAATTAAATTGTTCTTGTTGTAATAAGGTTAGGTAGGTTTTCAAAGTTTCTCTTGGTTCAAAATTATAAATTTTTATATTAACATAAATGAAAAAAATATATCTTCAAACCTATAAGAGAAATTTTTAGAAAGGACTTAATTTTAAATGAGTTCTTGCTAATTGACCAGTTTTACCTAATCGGCACGACATATATAATGACTAACAACACTGCGAGTAGCCAAGGAGTCGAACCCATGCTGCGTTGGCCCGCCTCATGGTGAGCGAAAACCAGATGAGGCTCTAGTTTACGTGACCACACAAAGAATTTTGTGGTAACGTGGACTAATGGGTCATCAGTTTCGCTCACTATGAGGCGGGCCAAAGCAGCATGGGTTCGACTCTTGGCTACCCGCACTGTTGTTATTGATCAATACCACTCGTTCGTGATTTTTATATATATATATATATATATATATATATATATATATATATATATATATATATATATATATATATATATATATATATATATATATATATATATATATATATATATATATATATATATATATATATATATATATATATATATATATATATATATATATATATATATATATATTTATATATATATATATATACATATATATACATACGTATATATGTATCATCATCATCATTTTGACCAGAGCTTTGGTAAGATGGGGAAGGAAGAAGGATAGGTAAGGATGGAAATTGGGAAAAATAGGAGGTGTGTGTGGAGGAAGGATAAAAAAGGTAAGTGGCCCAACCACTTTGGTGCATAATAAATGTGTTTAGTGTTAAATCAAGGTAATATATCAAAAGGGGCATAACATTTGCCCAACAGTGTCACACAGGTATAACAGAGTTATAGGTGCATGAAGCTGATTTAAACCTGAATAGAGTGGCAAGTCGAGCTTTAGCTAAATTTATTTTTTGGGTGACATGGGAAGACGAATGAAGTATCCTGTCTATCTCATAACCCAGTATCTTATTAGGATTATGAATGGCTATAGGCATATCTCTGATGGAGACACCCCCTTTATCTTCAATGGTGGAGGAAAAACAGCCAATTGTACTGATAAGAACTTTGTCTGGGTTAGTAGTAATACGCCATTTCCTCTCCCAGTTCGCTGTTCTACGTAATTCTGTATTCATTTTTTCTATGACCCTCTCATATTTATATTTACCTGTAACAGGAGTGGACGAAACTACATGAATTACATCATCAGCAAATTGAGTAATAATTGTATCATTATACTCAGGTTGAGGTAGATCATTGACATAAATATTGAATAATATTGGGCTAAGACACGAGCCCTGAGGTACACCAGCTGTCGGTATAAACGGTTCAGCTGTCTTACCACTAAAGAAAGGGAAAAATTTTCTATTGGAGAGGAAGTTGTATATAAATCGAAGGAAAGTCCAGTTGTGTTCAGGAAGGTCAATCAGTTTGAAAATGAGGCCATCATGCCATAAGCTGTCAAAGGCTTTATGAACATCTCTGGTGGCAATAAGGGCAAGATTGCCTTGTTTCCGCAAGCTGGCAACAGCATCGTAAATGATATTTATGGCATGTTGGGTCCCTCTATGAGTGCACATGTTGGGTACCTCTATGAGTGCACATGTTGGGTCCCTCTATGAGTGCACATGTTGGGTCCCTCTATGAGTGCACATGTTGGGTCCCTCTATGAGTGCACATGTTGGGTCCCTCTATGAGTGCACATGTTGGGTCCCTCTATGAGTGCACATGTTGGGTCCCTCTATGAGTGCACATGTTGGGTCCCTCTATGAGTGCACATGTTGGGTCCCTCTATGAGTGCACATGTTGGGTCCCTCTATGAGTGCACATGTTGGGTCACTCTATGAGTGCACATGTTGGGTCCCTCTATGAGTGAGGAAACCAAACTGTTTCTCAGTAAAAAGGTGATTGTATTCCATGTAATAATTTAGTCTATTAGCAATAATCTTCTCAAGGACTTTACCCGTGACCTCTAATAACGAAATAGGTCTATAATTATCAGGTTTATGGACATCTTTATTTGGTTTTGGAATAAAAATCATCTTCGCTGTTTTAAGAGCAATTGGAAAATGTCCGGTGGCCAGAATGGCATTAAAGATGTTGACCAGAGTTTCTTTACAATTCCTAGGTAAGTATTTTACTTGCTTGACAGTTATTCCTGATAAACCCGGTGCTTTGTTCCTCATTTTACCTATAACTTGACACATTTCTCTGAGGGAGATTGGTCTAGTGAGAGGATGATCCTCTTCAAGAGAAGATATATCAATCAGCGGGAGCGGTTGGAGATCATGTATGTTGTCATCTCTCCATGTATTGACCTCTTGATATTGGATATTATTGAATCTTCTACTCGTATTGTGGGTGAGAATTTTCTCCCACACCTCACCCATCAAATTAACTTGGTCTTGTGGGTCTTCTAATTTTATGGTTATTTCTTCATCATCTTCGTCAGTAAAAATGTATGTAAGGTAGTTAGCAGCCTTATGTTTAGCCCCTAAAAGCTGACGAATCTTGCTCCAAAACTTTTCCGGTTGACGTTTATACTGGTGTGCTTGTTGAACAAGATGTTTCCATAATTCGTTCTTATGCTGGGAAATCAAAGTAATTAGTTCTCTCCTCAACATCTGCAGTACAGCCCGAGTTGGCTGACTTGTGAGGAGATGCCTGTTACATTCAGTTTGATAATTCCTCATGCAGTCACGTATTTCGGAAGTAGGTTTATATTCCTGGTATATTTTTGATGTTGTTGTTTAACAAGTTGCATGTGTTGCCTCTAGTATACGATCATGCAAAGAGTGTAATGCATCATCGATTTTATCAAGAGGCTGGCCATCAAGTGAGATGGTATCATCATGGCCAAGGTATTCTCTGAATGGGTCAAATCCCAGAGAGTTTAAGTTAATTTTTGGAGGAGTGGGAATCCTAAACGGTGACGCCTGCAGAGTGATGATAACTAGGATGTGATCGGAACCCACATCGCCACCAGGAGACCCTGCAGTGGTAGAGGTCACAATCTCTATTGGTCAAGACTATGTCAGGTGTCCCTGGTCGGTGGCCTACAAATGTCTTAAAAAAGGGACCTTGAAAGGAGAGGTGTCGTGCTGACATGATATTAAATAACTGCTTTCCTTTTAAGTCACCTCGTTGATTTCCGACTCCACAGTTGAAAAGTGCAGGATGATGGGCATTAAAATCACCAGCTAGGAGAGTGGGAACATTTCTACTAAGTAACCCATGCAGAGGAATAGAGGCTATATATGACTGCCGAGGAGGGAAATAGGCAGTTGCAACTATTAACGGACCATAAGAGGTCGTTAGTTCTACAGCAAGAATGTTGTCCTCATCAAAATGAATGGGGCGAAAGACATGCCCTATTTTAACTAGCATGGCCACTCCACTGAAGGGCCCTCTCGATTTCTCTATAGTATAATACCCACGTAACTTAATATGTTGGTCTTCCCTTGCAGCTGTCTCATTAAGGAGGATGATATCAGGGTTGTGGTTACACAATTCAACCTCAAGGAGGAAACGGTTATTAAAGAAATATTAACTTGTACAATTTTTATTCCCATTATTGCTTCTTGTTCGCATACTGTTGGAGTCTTTAGGGAAGGTTCCAGTACTACGAGTGCTTCGTCGTTCCCTGCCCATACTCTCCCTACTTGATTCATCAGAGAAAGAAGAGTAGTTTTGAGTAGTTTGTTGCGTATCGACCAAGACTAAGTCTTCACTGCAATTGGAGACATCTAAAGAAGCTTCAGAGTCTTCTGATTGAAGAGGTGTGGTACATCCATGTACTGGCCTCAAAGATTCTCCCAGAGGGGAAGACATTGGTTGCTCCAAATGAGAGTTCGTCAAATCCATAGAATTATTACGTGAAGGCATTTGTATTACAGGGTCAGCTTCAGTAGCGGTATTTTGAGCACTATTGTCTGGTGCAGGTAGTGGAAGTGAAGGAAGGTTGCTCATGTATGGGAATAGTGGAGGGCACATACGTCCTATCTTGAGGAGGTTGATCCATAATCAACTGTACATTATGTGGAATAATTATGGGAGGAAACCCATTAGCCACTAACAAGTCTTTGAATATGGAGGAACAGAGTTTAACATTGTTTCCAGCAATCTCCCTGGCCATCATGAACATAATAGGACCTCTCTCTCCCTCAGAGGATCCAGGAGATTTAGGAAGCGGTGCTGACTCTGGAACTTGGGACACAATAGGGAAAGACTGGGGCGCTGCAGGAGGGACAGTATTCCAAACATTGGAACTGGCAGAGGTGGCTGGAGGAGGCCCGCCATATCCAGGGAGGTTTGGAAATGATGCTTGAGACATTGTTGGAGGTGCTTGAGTAATGGGTTTTGCAGAAGTTGCCTGTTTCTTGGCCTCTAGAATTTTCTGAATTGCATCTTTCCTAGCAGGACAGTTTGGGGAAACAGCATGATGTTTCCTGTGGCAAAGGACACACTTGGGGTTATTTTTATTATCACAAACTTTGAAAAGATGCTCACCAGAGCATATACTGCAAACAGGTGTTTGTTTGCTACATTTATTTGAAGTATGTACAAACTCATAGCATTTAAAACATTGCATAACATGGACATATCTCTCCAGAGATATTTGATCAGGAGGGCATCTGGTACCAGCGTATTTAAAACCATGTTGACACAAGAATTTGGCTTCATCTGGAGTTTGCAGGATCAATTTAAGTGAGAAGCGATTGCTGGAAGGATGAGAAAATTTGTATGCCTTAAGCACTGTAATTTCTGGGTTATCGCTATTAAGGTCTGCAATAAGTTGTTCTGGAGAGCAGTCCCGCAAAAAAACTACTTATCCTTGCAACAAAGACAGTCCTTTGAGCTTGATAACTCTCAGGAGGAATGGGGATAACTCCCAGAGTCTGTAATTTCTCAACAACATCAGGTTTAAGTAATTGAAGTAATTCTTCCTCAGAAGAGAGGAGCAGAACTGCACCAGAGCTGGTCTTAAAAAGATCAACCGGTGCAACCGTGGAATTGGAGCAAATACATTGCAGAATTTCCCGATTAGATTTCAGGTTGTCTGGAACCCGTATCCTTACTCGTATGCGTGTCATGATGCCTGGGAAGGTACATCACACACATCAACATTACCTTAAAAAAAAAGCAAAACTTCCATGCATGGTAGACCTAACAACCTAAGTCAGCTGACTTATGAAGGTCAGCCCCTAACGACAGCCTACCCTTGAGCAGTGAGGGGGACAGCCTACCCTCGAGCAGTGAGGGGGACACCCTACCCTCGAGCAGTGAGGGGGACAGCCTACCCTCGAGCAGTGAGGGGGACACCCTACCCTCGAGCAGTGAGGGGGACAGCCTACCCACGAGCAGTGAGGGGGATAGCCTACCCTCGAGCAGTGAGGGAGACAGCCTACCCTCGAGCAGTGAGGGAGACACCCTACCCTCGAGCAGTGAGGGAGACAGCCTACCCTCGAGCAGTGAGGGGGACACCCTACCCTCGAGCAGTGAGGGGGACAGCCTACCCTCGAGCAGTGAGGGGACACCTACCCTCGAGCAGTGAGGGGGACAGCCTACCCACGAGCAGTGAGGGGGACAGCCTACCCTCGAGCAGTGAGGGGGACAGCCTACCCTCGAGCAGTGAGGGGGACACCCTACCCTCGAGCAGTGAGGGGGACAGCCTACCCACGAGCAGTGAGGGGGACACCCTACCCGAGCAGTGAGGGGGACACCCTACCCTCGAGCAGTGAGGGGACAGCCTACCCACGAGCAGTGAGGGGGATAGCCTACCCTCGAGCAGTGAGGGAGACAGCCTACCTCGAGCAGTGAGGGGACACCCTACCCCGAGCAGTGAGGGGACAGCCTACCCACGAGCAGTGAGGGGGACAGCCTACCCTCGAGCAGTGAGGGGGATAGCCTACCCTCGAGCAGTGAGGGGGACAGGCTACCCTCGAGCAGTGAGGGGGATAGCCTACCCTCGAGCAGTGAGGGGGACAGCCTACCCTCGAGCAGTGAGGGGGACAGCCTACCCTCGAGCAGTGAGGGGGACAGCCTACCCTCGAGCAGTGAGGGGGACAGCCTACCCTCGAGCAGTGAGGGGGACAGCCTACCCTCGAGCAGTGAGGGGGACAGCCTACCCTCGAGCAGTGAGGGGGACAGCCTACCCTCGAGCAGTGAGGGGGACAGGGCCCAAGACAAAGATCGACCGGATTTTAAAAAATCACACGGGCTACGGGATGGTCAAAATGTCTTGTGTTAACTCACCAAAGGTGAAGTTGCCGAAAAAGAAGAAGATAGGAAAGTCAGAAGATAGCAGTGTAAAAAGTGTGTGTGTATGTCAGTGTAAATGTTCAGGTGTGGTGAGGATGGGGAAGGATGGGGAAGGGGGAGGAGAAGGGGGAACAAGGAAGCTAGTCACCGCTTTACCCTCTTGAAGGGATGGTGCTCTTGAAGGGATGGTGCTCTTGAAGGGATGGTGCTCTTGAAGGGATGGTGCTCTTGAAGGGATGGTGCTCTTGAAGGGATGGTGCTCTTGAAGGGATGGTGCTCTTGAAGGGATGGTGCTCTTGAAGGGATGGTGCTCTTGAAGGGATGGTGCTCTTGAAGGGATGGTGCTCTTGAAGGGATGGTGCTCTTGAAGGGATGGTGCTCTTGAAGAGATGGTACTCTTGAAGGGATGGTGCTCTTGAAGGGATGGTGCTCTTGAAGGGATGGTGCTCTTGAAGGGATGGTGCTCTTGAAGGATGGTGCTCTTGAAGGGATGGTGCTCTTGAAGGGATGGTGCTCTTGAAGGATGGTGCTCTTGAAGGGATGGTGCTCTTGAAGGATGGTGCTCTTGAAGGGATGGTGCTCTTGAAGGGATGGTGCTCTTGAAGGATGGTGCCTTGAAGGGATGGTGCCTTGAAGGGATGGTGCTCTTGAAGGGATGGTGCCTTGAAGGATGGTGCTCTTGAAGGGATGGTGCTCTTGAAGGATGGTGCTCTTGAAGGGATGGTGCTCTTGAAGGGATGGTGCTCTTGAAGGATGGTGCTCTTGAAGGATGGTGCTCTTGAAGGGATGGTGCTCTTGAAGGGATGGTGCTCTTGAAGGGATGGTGCTCTTGAAGAGATGGTACTCTTGAAGGGATGGTGCTCTTGAAGGGATGGTGCTGGAAGTGAGAGCAAGCAAGTTTTCCTCTCAGCTCTGGTCAAGTATTACTCAGGATAACCCAGTAAACACTTGGGACTCAGTGTTGAGAGCAGAAGCGCAGACGACGACCTCTTTCGACGGCGGTGCCTTCATCATCATTTATTAAAATTTCCTCAAAATATTTCCTTTATCTTCCCGATATCTTCAACTCCCCATCTATTATCTCCCCTCTTCTGTTTTAAACAGAAAAGGGGAGATACTTTTAAGTGAGAGTTGGAGACCAATGCAAATCATGGGCTCCCCACAAAGTGTTTGCTATATTAAGTAATTTAGTACAAGATGTTTTTGTTCAAGAAGACTGCAGGAGTGTGGGATGGCGAGCTCAAAGATGGCATCTTTCAAGACCCAGATATAAGGACACTACTTCAGAATGAGAATTTAGTTAACTCTCTGTTTGGTGTTGGAAAACAGACAAGGTTTACTTTCCACACATTAAAACGTTCTTAGGGTGTTCATAAAAAGTTTAAATCCTTTGGATATAACGTGAGTCTCAAAGAATTTCTCGGAGAATCTTGGAGCTTTGAGTAAGGTGAAAGACTTAACAGCATATAAAGGGAATGAAGGAAAGGAATCAAGGAAGTATCAACATGAAGGACGAACACTAATGGGTCATACACAAAGATACTCAAAGAAAACACATAAACGGAAGTGTAACTTGAAGAAACGTACTTTTCAACAGGAAGGCATATAACGACAAGGCAGCACCTCACAGTCACCTGACACTCACAGTCACCTGACACTCACAGTCACCTGACACTCACAGTCACCTGACACTCACAGTCACCTGACACTCACAGTCACCTGACACTCACAGTCATCATACAACACCTCACAGTCACCTTACAACACCTGACAGTCACCTTACAGTCACTTTACAACACCTAACAGTCACCTTACAACACCTGACAGTCACCTTACAGTCACTTTACAACACCTGACAGTCACCTTACAACACCTTACAGTCACCTTACAACACCTGACAGTCACCTTACAACACCTGACAGTCACCTTACAACACCTGACAGTCACCTTACAACACCTGACAGTCACCTTACAACACCTGACAGTCACCTTACAACACCTCACAATCACCTTACAACACCTCACAGTCACCTTACAACACCTGACAGTCACCTTACAACTACTGACAGTCACCTTACAACACCTGACAGTCACCTTACAACACCTGACAGTCACCTTACAACACCTGACAGTCACCTTACAACACCTGACAGTCACCTTACAACACCTCACAATCACCTTACAACATCTCACAGTCATCTTACAACACCTGACAGTCACCATACACCTCCTCACAGTCACCTTACAACACCTGACAGTCACCTTACAACACCTGACAGTCACCTTACAACACCTGACAGTCACCTACACCTTCAATCACCTTCACACACAGTCACCTTACAACATCTCACAGTCATCTTACAACACCTGACAGTCACCTTACAACACCTCACAGTCACCTTACAACACCTGACAGTCACCTTACAACACCTGACAGTCACCTTACAACACCTGACAGTCACCTTACAACACCTCACAATCACCTTACAACACCTTACAGTCACCTTACAACACCTGACAGTCACCTTACAACACCTGACAGTCACCTTACAACACCTGACAGTCACCTTACAACACCTGACAGTCACCTTACAACACCTGACAGTCACCTTACAACACCTGACAGTCACCTTACAACACCTGACAGTCACCTTACAACACCTGAGCAGTCACCTTACAACACCTACAGTCACCTTACAACACCTGACAGTCACTTTACAACACCTGACAGTCACCTTACAACACCTGACAGTCACCTTACAACACTCTACAGTCACCTTACAACACCTGACAGTCATCCTTACAACACCTGACAGTCACCTTACAACACCCTGCACAGTCACCTTACAACACCTGACAGTCACCTTACAACACCTGACAGTCACCTTACAACACCTGACAGTCACCTTACAACACCTACAGTCACCTTACAACACCTACAGTCACCTTACAACACCTGACAGTCACCTTACACACCTACAGTCACCTTACAACCTACAGTCACCTTACAACACCTGACAGTCACCTTACAATACCTGACAGTCACCTTACAACACCTGACAGTCACCTTACAACACCTGACAGTCACCTTACAACACCTCACAGTCACCTTACAATACCTGACAGTCACCTTACAACACCTGACAGTCACCTTACAACACCTTACAGTCACCTTACAATACCTGACAGTCACCTTACAACACCTACAGTCACCTTACACCTCACAGTCACCTTACAACATCTGGCAGTCACCTTACAACCCCACAGTCACCTTACAACACCGGGCAGCCCTTTTACAGTCACCTTAAAAACCCCCAAGTCACCTTACAAACCTACAGTCCCCTTTAAACACCTGACAGTCACCTTACAACATAAAAATCCCCTTTACCACCTGCACCCCCTTTAAAACCTCACAGTCACCTTACAACACCGGGCAGTCCCCTTTTAAAAAAGTCACCTTACAAACCTGACAGTCCCCTTTACAATACCTGAAAAAGGTCACCTTACAACCCCTGACAGTCACCTTACAAAAACCCTTAAAATAAACCTTTTACAACCCCTTTACAGTCCCCTTTACAACCCCTTGACAGTCACCTTAAAAACCCCTTTACAGTCACCTTACAACACCTGACAGTAAAATTACAACCCCTTTACAGTCACCTTACAACCCCCTGAAAATCCCCTTTTAAACCCCTTTACAGTCACCTTAAAAACACCTGACATTCACCTTACAACACCCTTTAAAATCCCCTTTACAACACCTACAGTCCCCTTTAAAAACCCCTTGAAAATCACCTTAAAATCCAGTCCCCTTTAAACACCTGACAGTCACCTTAAAAACCCCTTTTACAGCACCTTACAAACACCTGACAGTCCCCTTTTCAACACCTCACTTTTTTTGATGATGTTGGAAAAACAGAGTAGTTTAGGCCAGCCAGCCACTCTCGGGAAAACTTACCCATTTCTCCTGTTTTTCCCTTTTTGCAACATTGCATAGCTCCTAATGACGAACTGAGAAGTGAAAATACTTGAGCTAAATATTTCCCCCCCCCTTTTTTTTTTTTGGGGGGGGTTTTTTCCCTTTTTTTTTTTTAATTAAACCCCCTTTTTTTTCCCCCAAAAAAAAAAATTTTTTTTTTTTTAAAAAAAAAAAAAAACCCAAAAAAAAAAAATTTTTTTTTTTTTAAAATTTTTGTAAACGTATCAAAAAAATATTTAGTTGGGTTTGGCTAAATTAAATTGCGCTTGTTCCCAAAAAAACCCCCCTTTTTTTTTTTTAAAAAATTAAAAATTTTTTTTTTTAAAAAAAAAAAAAAAAAATATTTTTAAAATTTTAAAAAAAAATTTTAAAAAAATTTTTTAAAATTTTTTTAATTTAAAATTTTTTTGGGAAAAAATATATATATAAAAATATATATATATATATATATATATATATATATATATATATATATTTTTTAAAAAAAAAAAGGGGGGTTTTTTTACCTTTTTTGGAATTTTTAAAAAAAAAAAGGGAAAAAAAAAAAAAACCCTTTCCCCCCAAAAAAAATTTTTTTTTAAAAAAAACCAAAAAAAAAATTTAAAAAAAAATTAAAAAAAAAAAAAAAAAAAATTAATTTTTAAAAAAATTTTTTTCTTTAAAAAATTTGGGGGGGGAAAGGGGGGGAAAATCATTCCAAAAGGGAAAGGGGGAAAAAAAAAGGGGGGGGGGGGGGGAGAAAACCCCCAAAAAGGGAAAGGGGGTTTTTTTTTAAAAAAAAAAAGGGGGGGTGAGAAGGGGGGCCATTTGGGGGGGGGGGGAAAAAAAAAATTCCCGGGGGGGGGGGGAAAAAAAAAGGGGGGGGGGGGTTTTTGGGGGGGGGGGGGGGGAAAAAAGGGGGGGGGGGAAGGGGGGCCCCGGGAAAAAAAAGGGGGGGAAAAAAAATTTTTAAAAAAAGGGGGGGGGGGGGAGGCCCAAAAAGGGAAAGGGGGGGGGGTTGGGTTTTGGGAAAAGGGGGGGAAAAAAATTTTAAAAAGGGGGAGGGGGAAAAAAAGGAAAGGGGGAAAAGGGGGGGGAAAAAGGGGGGGGAAGGGGGGGGGAGGGGGGGAAAAAAAAGGGGGGTTTGGGGGGGGGGGGGAAAGGGGGGGGGGAAAAATTGGGGAAAGGGGGAAAAAGGGGGGGGGAAAGGGGGGAAACAAAGGGGGAAAAAATTGGGGAAAAGGTTGGGGAAAAGGGGGGGTGGAAAAACCCGAGGGAAAAAAAAGGGAAAGGGAGAAAAGGAAAGGGGAAAAGGGGGGTTTGGGGGGGGGAAAAAACCCCGGGAAAAAGGGAAAAGGGGGGGGGGGGCCCCAAAAAGGGGGGGGGGGGGGGAAAGGGGAAAAAAGGTTTGGGTTTTAGGATAAGGGGGGGGCCGGGCCCCCAAAAAGGGGAAGGGGGGGGGGCCCAAAATTTTAGGAAGGGAACGGGGAAAAAAAAAAAGGGGGGGGGGGGGGGGGAAAGGGGGGGGAAAGGGAATTTGGGCCCCTTTTTTTTTTTTAAAAAAGGGGCCAAAAAGGGAAAAAAAGGGGGTTTTAAATTAATTAAGGGGGAAAAACCAAAAAAAATTTTTTTTAAAATTGATTTTTAAAAAAAAGGGGGGAAAAAAAAAGGGGGGCCCCCCCCCCAAAAAAAAACCCCCCTTCCCCCCCGGGGGGGGGAACCCCTTTGGGTTTTTTTTTTGGAAAAAACCCCCCAAAAAAACCCCCCCCCGGTTTTTAAAAAAAAAAGGCCCCGGGGGCCCCCCCCGGGGGGGCCCCCCCCCCCCAAAATTGGGGGGGGGGTTTTTGGGGGGGGGAATTTTTTAAAAAAAGGGGGGGGTTTTCCTAAAAGGAAAAAAGGGGGGGGAAAAAGGGGGGGAAAAAAAATTTTGGGGGAAAAAAAAAAGGTTGGGAAAAGGGGGAAAAAAACCCGGGTTAAAGGGGGGGGTTTTGGAAAAAATGAGGAAAAGGGGGGAAAAAAAAAATTTAAAAAGGGGGGTTTAAAAAAAAAAAAAAAAAAAAAAAAAATTTTTTTTTTTTTTTTAATTGGGGGAAAAAATTTATTTTAATAAAATTTAAAAAAAAAAAACCCCTTTTTTTGGGGGGCCCCCGGGTTAAAAAAATTTTTAAAAAAAAAACCCTTTTTAAAAAATTTTTTTTTGGTTTTTTGGGGGGCCCCCTTTAAAAAAAGGGGGGGGGCCCCCCCAAAATTTTTTGGGGGGGGGCCCGGAAAAAAAAAATTTTTAAAAATTTTTAAAAACCCTTTTTTTAAAAAAAAAATTTTTTAAAAAAAAAAAAGGGGGAAAAAAATTTAAAATTTTTTTAAAAAAAGGGTTAAAATTTTAAAATTTTTTTTCCCCCCCTTTTTAAAAACCAAAAAAAAGGGAAAAAATTTTGGGGCCCCCTTTTTTTTTAAAAGGGGGGCCCCAAAAAAAAGGGGGAAAAAAATTTTTTTCTTAAAATTTTTAAAAAAAAACCCCCCCAAAAAAATTTTAAAAAAAGGGGGGGGAAAAAAAAAGGGGGGGGGAAAAAAAAAAAAAAAGAAACCCTTTTTAAAAGGGGGGGGGGCCCCCCCCTTTTTTAAAAAAAGGGGGTTTTTTTTTTTTTTAAAAAAAATTTTTTTTTTTAAAAATTTTTTTAAAAAAATTTTTTTTGGGGAAAAAAAAGGTTTTTAAAAAAAATTTTAAAAAAAACCCCCCTTTTTAAAAAGGGGAGGCCCCTTTTTAAAGGGGCGGGACCCCTTTGGGGAAAAAAAAAAAAACCCCCAAAAATTTTAAAATTTTTTTTAAAATTTTTTTTTTTTTTTTAAAAAAAAAAAACCCCCCCCCGGTTTTTTTAAAGGGGGGGCCCCCCCCGGGGGGGGGAAAAAAAAAAAGGCCCCCCAAAAAAAAAAAAAAAAAAATTTTTTTTTTTAAAAGGGGGGGGGCCCCCAAAAGGGGGGAAAAAAAAAAAAAATTTTAAAAGGGGGCCAATTTTTGGGGGGGGGGGGAAAGGTGGGAAAAAAAAAAAAGGGGGGAAAAAAAAAAGGGTTTTTTAAAGGGGGGTTTTTCCCCAAGGGGGTAAGGTTTAAAAGGGGTTTTTTTTAAAAGGGGTTTTGGGGGTTTTTTAAAAAAATTTTTTTTAAAAAGGGGGGTTTTTTTTTGGGGGGGGGGGGGGCCTTTTTTTGGGTTTGGGGAAAAAGGGGGTACCCGGGGGAAAAAAAAATTTTTTTTTAAAAATTTGGAAGGGGGTTTTTAAATTTTTTTTTGGGGGGGGAAAAATTTTTTTAAAAAAAAGGGGGTTAACCCCCCTTTTTTTTTTTTTGGGGGGGGGTCCTTTTGGGGGGGGAAGGGGAACCCAAAAAAAAAGGGGGGGGGGTTGGGGAAAAAAAAAAAGGGGGGGAAAAAAAGGGGGGGTTTTTGGGGGGGGGGTTAAGGGCCCCCAAAATTTAAAAAGGGGGGGGTTTTTTAAAAAGGTTTTAAAAGGGGGGGGGGTTTTTTTAAAAAAAAGGAAAAATTTTTTTTAAAAAAAATTTTTTTTTTTAAAAAAAAAAAAAGGGGTTTGGGGGAAAAAAAGATTTTAAAAAAAAAATTTTTAAAAACCCCCCTTTTTTAAAAAAAAAAAATTTTTTAAAAAAAATTTTTTTTTAAAAAAAATTTAAAAAAAATTTTTAAAGGGGAAAAGGGTTTAAAAAATTTTTTTAAAAAAAAGGGGGGGAATTAAAATTTTTAAAGGGGAAAAAAAATTTTTTTTAAAAAAAAAAATTTTTTAAGGAAAAAAGGGGGTTTTTTAAAAAAAAGCCCCCCCGGGGGGAAAAAAAAAACCCCCCCCCCCTTTTTAAAAAAAAACCCCCCCCCCCCCAAAAAAAAATCCTTTTTTTTTTAAAAAAAACCCAAGGTTTAAAAAAAAATTTTTCCCCTTTTTAAAAAAAAAAAAAGGGGGGTCCAAAACCCTTTAAAATTTTAAAAAAAATTTTTTTTTTGGGGGGGGAATTGGGGGTTTTTTAAAAAAAATTTTTTTTAAAAAAAAAAAAAATTTTTTTTTTTTTTTAAAAAAAAAACCCAAAAAAAAAAAAAATTTTTTTTAAAAAAATTTTTTAAAAAAACCCCCTTTTAAAAAAAAAAAAAACCCCCCCCCAAAAAAAAAAAAAAAAAAAAAAAATTTTAAAAAGGGGGGAAAAAAAATTTTTTTTAAAAAAACCCCTTTCCCAATAATAAAAAAGAAAAAAAACCCCCAAAAAAAATTAAAGGGGGGCCCCCCCAAAAAAAATTTAAAAAAAAAAAAAAGGGAAAAGGGCTTTTTAAAAAATTTTAAAAAAAAAAAAAATTTAAAAAAAGGGGGAAAAATTTTTTCCCCCAAAAAAAAAAAAAAAAAACCCAATTTTTTAAAAAAAAAATTTTTTTTTTTTAAAAAAATTTTTTATTTTTGGGGGAAAAAAAGATTTTAAAAAAATTTTTGGGGGGTTTGAGTTCCCTTTTTTTTTTTAAAAAAATTTAAATTTTTGGAAAAATTTTTAAAAAGGGAAAATTTTAAAAAAATTTTTTTTAAAAAAAATTTTTTTGGGGGGGGGCCCCCCTTTTAAAAATTTTTTCCCGGGTTTTAAAAAAGGGGGGGTTTTTTTTTTTAAAAGGGGAAAAAATTTTGGGGTTTTAAAAACCCAAAAATGGTAAAAGGGGGAAAAAAGGGGGCCCCCCGGGGGGGTAAAAATTTCCCCCAAAAGGAATTTTTTAAAAGGGGAAAGGGGAAAAAATTAAAAAGGGAAAAAGGGGGGGTTTTTAGAAAAAAAGGGGGGGGGGGCCCCTTTGGGTTTTTTGGGGGGGGGGAAAAAATTTTTTTTGGGGGGTTGGGGGGGCTTTTAAAAAAAGGGAAAAAAAAATTTTAAAAAAAGGGGGGCCCCAAAAATTTTAAAAAAAAGGGGGGGGGCCTTTTTAGGTTTGGGGGAAAAAAAAAGAAATTTTTTTGATTTTAAAAAAAAAAACCCAAAAGGGGGAAAAAAATTAAAACCCAAAAAAATTTAAAAAATAAAAAAAATTTAAAAAAAAAAAGGGGAAAAAAAAAAACCCTTTTTTTTTTTTTCCCCCTTTTTTAAAAAAATTTTAAAAAATTTTTTTAAAAAATTTTTTTTAAAAAAAATTTTTTTTAAAAAAGGGAAAAGGGGGGGGAAAAGGGTAAAATTTAAAAATTTTTAATTCCTTTTTTTTTTTTTCGGGCCCTTTTTAAAAAAATTTTGGGTTTTTAAAAATTTTTTTTTTGGGTAATTTAAAGGGGAAAAAAACCCCCCCAAAAAAAAGGGGGAAAAATTTGTTTGTTGTACTAAAAGTATTTTATCATTACCACTAAAATCTTTCGTAATATTACCATTCATTACTATAAGATTTTTGAAGATTCACTGTGATTACTTTCTTCTTCTTTACCTGTAATTTTGATAAATACAATTAGTGTTATATCTCAAAATTAACTTTTGTAATTTTCTCATTAGAATTTCTATAAATTATTTTTGGATGAATTTATTCAATATTAAAAACTCACGTTCAAAATCTTCCATTGCTTTGATCATTTCTTTATCAGTAACATAATGCACAGACACCTTCCTTCGTTTTGGAGGGTTATGATCAAAGTCTTCTATTGAATTATCCATTTCTTTATCGGAGATGTGATGTGTACACATTTTTTGGTTCTGTAACAAAAAATTTTCTCAAGTATTAAAATAACTAACACATACTGAATTTTTTAGAGTAAAACAAAAATCTTAAATATACTTGAAATTTTTAAAAACCAAAGAACTTTAACAGATCTTAAGTCTACGTCTTAATAACATCTTAATACTCAGTAGAGATGATTCTTATAATACTCTTTATCACTGCGGGGGTTGCCGGTAGCGATTTTTATAAATCAATCTGTGATATGTGAGGAGAAATTTATTTCACGAAAAACCTACATGGTATCACCATGATGGTAGGTGAATGAACCTACATGGGTTTAGTGTCGGGCAGAATGGGGAGAGTTAAACATTTGTTGGATCTCTTTGATGAAGTGAAGAATCTTAGTGGAGTGAATATAAACCTTTAATATGTAAAGTCTTACCCGGAGGAGGTGCTCTTAGTAAGAAAAATTATGAAAAAGTTGTATCCTGGATGATAGATGAACAAATTGAAGGAGATGTATTATTTCTAGCTAATGATTTTAATGATGAACTGGTAATGTGTTTGTTAGATCCACTAGAGAGCCATCATAACTTACTTCAACGGTATTATGTCTTGTTATTACTATATCGATGGTACAAGTCACATACCTGGAGCTGCATGAAGACAGTTAAAGGTAAGAAAATATGTTAACTTAGTGGATTAAATGGGTGGTAACAAGTTAAAAGTGTGTGTGACGTCACGTTTTAATTATTTTAACTTAATAAGGGAAAGTTATCTTTCAGTTAAAATGAGCTAAAAGGACAGGATTGAGCAGGTAACTTCCCTGAACTAAGTGTGTGACGTCACGAGTGAGTTGGCAAGTGTTGCCACAAAATATAATCTGAATATTTCTTTAGTAAAAATAAGGTTTATTACTAATGGATGACTATTCATATTAATTTGAAAATATACGATGGAATAAATATTCTATGAAGAAATCCCATGTAATATATGTTTTGTAATATTAAAAAATGTTATTCGATGATGGCAATGATTGAAAATAATGCTATAAATATTTGAGGTGAAACGGAAAGAGGTCACTTGAAGAGAACATGGAGGTGGTTGTTGACAACTCTGTTGATTTAAACAAAGTGACAAATCATACCAGTATGGTTTTTATAGAAATGTTATATACAATTAAGAGAGTTGTACCCATTGAAAGAAAAGATGCAGTGGAACGTGTTCTCTCAAAAGAAGAGATTGTGGCTGAGGTACGAGAAATGACTCAACGATGGAGTGAAGAAATATTGGAAAATTTATTGTTACGAGAATGTGAAAGGAGTAGTCATTTATCTCAAATTTTTATTATACCAAAACCCAAAAACTTAAATACGAAAATGGATTTTGAAATGGCTGATCCTAGTTTAGGTAAGTTTAATCATAATGTACTTATAAATAATACTATTTAGTAACTCTTTATGTATAAGGGAGTGTTGTGCATGTGTGAGTTACCCCAGTCAATATCAGTGAATCGCATTGAACGCATCTAAAATGGGGAAACTTGGTGATTTTGTTATTATTTGTGAAGTGGTAAAAGATCTTCCTTGGTTGGAATTTTGCAACACTGTCAAACAACTCTTAAGGAAAGACGGTGAAACACTCAGTGAGAAGAATTATCAACGAGTTAAAAATTGGTTAGAAAATGAACTTGATTCGCGTGAATATAAAACAGATTTCATTGATGAAATGGTATCGGAATGGAGTGATGATCTGGTATATTATATTTTGGAAAATAATATATCTGAGAACTTTGGTAGTCAAATATTTAATAGAAGGTACAATCTGTGCATTTTGCATAGATGGTACAACACGAAGAAGTGGAAATTAATTTGGAGAGAACTTTTCACAGATATTAATAAATATATTAAAAATATTGAACCAAATGTATAAGTAACTTATAAGGTAAGCAAAATTATTTACCTTGTAATAAAGGATACTACATTTAAGCTAATAAGAGAAAAGTAATAGTGAAACTTGAATTTACCTACATTGAACTGCATCTGCCACTTTTCTGACCACGAATTAAGTAATGTGTGTTGCATAATTGTATATCTCATTGTAAACTTGTACTTACCCTTTAGAGACTTGTACTTACCCTTCGGAGATACTTTAAGTTCATTTAACATAAGAAAGTAATACTCAGTTTGGGATATAAATTTTTTTATTGAAATCGAGAAAATTTATTTTACAGGTGTTGATGTGACGGGACTTGGAAGAACAAGAAAAAGAGCAAGAGAGGAGGATGAGGAGGATTTATGATGATGTTTAGAGAGTAACATGTGTTGTTTCACTAAGAAATGTGGATCATTCATAAAGAGAAATGCTTAATAAAATATTTAAGTTATGTTGATTTTTTTAAAACAATCCTTACCATGAAATTTTAAACAAGGAAACGTTGAGGTGGAATAGCAAAGAGCGAGTAATAGGAGGGTTACAGAGTGCACACTTTTAATTCAATGTAATTTTAGGTTAACTTAAAAGAGACTCCATAGGGATACTTGATTGAACTTGTTGTTCTTTTAGCTCATTTTAACTGAAAGATAACTTTCCCTTATTAAGTTAAAAAGAATTAAAAACGTGACGTCACACCACTTTAATTCTTTAACATAATTTAGCTCTTTAACTTAAGAGAGCCCCATAGGGATACTTGATTGAACTTGTTGGCGAGCCAGTGATGACGTCGCACCACACCTGGGCTCGCTTGATTGAACTTGTCCTTTTAGCTCATTTTAACTTAAAGAGAGGAAGTATAGCTCATGTTTAAGCTTGTCCGAGGAAATACTGTGATGACGTCACACCACACCACTTAATTCTATAGGAAAATCCTTGAATGAACTTGTTGGCGACCAGTGATGACGTCACACACTTAGATTCTTTAACATAACTTTTAGTCTTTACTTAAAAGAGATTACATAGGGAAACTTGTAGATCCATTTAATTAGAGCAGGAATATTTAGGGAGACACATAGGGGATCTTTTACCCTACCCCATAGGGGTTATACAAAATACTTGCCTCATAGGGGAAGTCTTCAAAACTTGATCCAAGGAGATGGAGGATGATAGAATATTGAAAAACGAGTCTTTTCGTTCTTTTTATTGAAATCGAGAAAATTCTACCCATAGGAGGTTATCGAAAAATGTATTATCGATATAAAAATTGTGTCTACTTCTCGAGTCAGGAATGTGTTTACCAGAAACAATGTTCAATTGATTGTGTGAAATTTTAAGGGAAAATTTAAAATGTAACTCGAAGGGACCAGAAAGTAAATTGAAATGTCCAAAATCTAATTTGGAAATAACCAAAATGTTAACTGGAGATGTTCAGTGAGTATTCAAAGTAATCTGTGAGTATTCATATATTGTTTGGATGTGGTCAAAGTAATCTGGGAGTGTTCTAATATTGTTTTTGGATGTGCTCAAAGTAATCTGGGAGTGTTCTAATGTAATTTGAAAATGTTCCAATGTTGTTTGGAAATGTTCCAATGTAATTTGGAAATGTTCCAATAGTAAAAAAGTATTCATAGTTTTAGCGATCTTGTCCTAATGATCTTTTTTTGGATGAATTAGTAAAACGAGGAAAAATCAGTAATAGTGTTCTCGGTTGGTGATACGAGGGAATGTATATGAAAAATGTTCTTTGGAGATGGATTTTACTTTTTTGGATGAATTAGTAAAACTGGAAAAAAAATTGAAATGAGTGATCTTAGTGGATTGAGATTAATGATCTTATAAAGTTGGTTATAATGATTTGAGGGGATGTTTATAAAAAATGTGATTATGATATGTCTTAGTTGGTTGGTGGTGACTGTGTTAGTTTTGGTAATGTGTCATGTTTTAGAGTGATTTGAAGTTAAAGTTAGGTTAGGTTAAATGTTATTTGTGGTGTTTGATAGTGTTTTTGAGGGTATTCAAATGATGTATGAGATGTTGAGGGGTGTGAGAATATTTCTTGAAAGTTATTGATTTAGCATGTTACCTGAAAACGGGGAATATATGTGGGTGTGATGGTGTTCAAACGATGATTTGGGAGTATTCATTGTTGATGTATGGGGTATTCAAAGGTGTTTTTGGCGGTGTTCAATGGTGATTGTGTTTTTGAAAGTGTGTTTTAGTGATTACTTTTTTTGATGAATTAGTAAAACGGGAAAAATATTGAGATGAGTGTAATTAGATAATGGTTTTGTCATCTTAAAAAGTTGGTTATAGTGTTTTGAGGGAAAGTTTGATGGTGTTTTGGTGGTGTTCAATAGTGTGTTGGGTGCATTCAATGACGTTTTGGTGGTGTTCAATGGTGTTTTGGGGGTATTCAAATGATGTATAAGAGTGTTTTGGAGGTGTTCCAATGCATTTCTTGGTTATATTGAGTATAAAATGTGTGTATGTTCTATGGAGGCGGATGTGGCTTTTTGGATGAATTAGTAAAAGTGGAAAAAATTGAGATGAGTGATGGGGTAATGGGTGGTGTGTGTGTGTGTGTGTGTGTGTGTGTGTGTGTGTGTGTGTGTGTGTGTGTGAGGTAGAGAGAGAGAGAAGGTGAGGTCATGGCCTCAGGCGCTGGGGTGAGCCTGTGATGGGTGGGTGATGGGGTGTGTGTGTGTGTGTGTGTGTGTGTGTGTGAGCGTAAATTTTAATGAAATTAAAGGTATTGTGAATAATTTAAAAGAAACTATAGAAGTGAAAAATTGTTGAATAGAGTTTGTAATGTGAAACATGGTGTGATACGTATGAGATACCTGCTCAATCCTGTTGGCGACCCAGTGATGACGTCACGGTGACCCCAGGTGTAGTGCAGGTAGAGTTGCCGAAAAGTGTTTCATGACAACTCTTTTACTAAAAACATGATTTAATAGTAAACCTGATTAGAAAGAGTTGTATTTAGTTAATCACATGAGGGAAAATATATGCTGTGAAGAAGATTCTTAAAATGAAATATTAAAAATGTTATTCAATGAGTGATAGATCTTATATCGAATTTAGAAATGGGTTAAGTATCGTTGGATTGTGTGTGTGTGTGTGTGTGAGTGAGTGAGGTGAGGTGAGGTGAAGGGAAGAGATATGAAAGGAAGAGTGAGGTGCTGGGGAGGTGTTGAGACTTGTACATGGATATTAAAACATCTGAAAATTTGTTATCCTGGTTAAGGAGTGTGAGGTGGTTTGTACATGGTAGAATAGTGAATTTGTGACTTTGTGGGATATGAGTGAAAAATTGTGTGAATAATTAATAAAAATGAAAGTGTATGCAGAGCAAAGTGTTGAAAATTTGTGTTATCCTGGGTTAAGTATCCATGTGTGAGTGAGTGAGGTGAATGGGGAGAGTGAGATGCAAAGGAGGTTCATTTAAGGAGTGTGAGTATTCACTTGTAAGTCTATAAGTAACGTAAAAGGTGAAATATGTACAGTAAAGATTAAAAAAGAGAGGCTTGTTAGCCTATCTTTTCGTTCTTTTTATTGAAATCGAATTTGTTTTACCTTACCCCATAGGGGTTACCATATTACCTGAAAACATGGAAAATTGTATCTTTTTACTCTGTTAGCCGAAATCTTAATTCGTGTTATGTTTTTCCTATGTTAGTCGAAATCTTAATTCGTGTTATGTTTTTCCTATGTAAGTCGAAAATGTATATGCATTAATAAAATAAATAAATGAAAAATGTGTATTAGTGTTAACCTAATTTTAGCTCGTTTAACTTAAAGAGAGACCCCATAGGGATACTTGATTCGAGGAAATATTGTGACGTCACATCACACCTGGGCTCGCTTGATTGAAATTGTTGGCGACCCAGTGATGACGTCACACCACACCACTTTTAATTCTTTTAACATAATAAGGGAAAGATACTTGAATGAACTTGTTGGCGACCCAGTGATGATGGCACACCACACCTGGGCTCGCTTGATTGAACTTGTTGGCGACCCAGTGATGACGTCGCACACCAAGGAAGTGTGGGCGGGACTTTTTGATGAATAAGTAAAAACGAGTCTTTTCGTTCTTTTTATTGGAATCGAGAAAATTTCTACCCCATAGGGGGTAAAATCTTGATCCAAGGAAGTAGAGCAGGAATATTGGGGAGATGGAAGTGAATTTGATGAAATTCCAAAGTAGGTAAGTCTTAGTTAAATTTACTTAAAGAGAGACCCCATAGGGAGTTACCATATCTCTGACTCTCCATAGAGGTCAAGTAAAAAATATTAGAAGTAATATTGAAAAAATGAAAAATTTGAAAATTCGAAAAAAAAATCGAAAATTCAAAAAAAAGGGGGCGTGGGGGCGTGGGGGCGTGGGCGTGGGGGCGTGGGCGTGGGGGCGTGGGCGTTGGGGGCGTGGGGACGGGCGCGGGCGGGCGCGGCGGGCGCGCGCGCGGAAGGAGACCGCTCAGGGATGAGCCATACAGGGATGAGCCGTACAGGGATAGCGTATCTGGGCATGGCGGCCATTTTGAGTTCTACAGGCACATTGTACACTACTATATATATATATATATATATATATATATATATATATATATATATATATATATATATATATATATATGTATATATATATATATATATATATATATATATATATATGCAAGACAACCACTATGAAAAATAGAGGAATTCCAAGCGCTTTCGTGGCTACTCACATTATCAAGGAACTATAAAAGGAAACATGACAAGATATATATATATATATACATATATATATATATATATATATATATATATATATATATATATATATATATATATATATATATATATATATATATATATATATATATATATAGTTATCAGGGAAATAAATGCATTCCCTAGAGATGACAACCTTGTCTGTCTCCCCTCCAGGGCGTCAAACACCCGCCAGGCAAATGTCAACAACAGGACACCTGACGCCTCAAAAATCAGGGCCCAAATTAGCAGAAAAATAGAAGAGGGTAATACTATCGGTGCGCTGAGGCTTATAACCAGTGAGGATATCATCGCTCCTAAGGATGTCATTACAGCACAAGCCCTGAAGGACAAACATTCCCCCAGGGCTCCCAGTACCAACATTGACCCCCCTTGACATTGCAGCAGGTGAAGAACTTTTAACCTTACGGGACGCCGATGTGTATAAAGCTGCTATGTCATTTCCACAGGGCTCAGCAGGAGGTTTCACCGGTTTAAGGCAACAACACTTAAAACAAATGCTCAATCCAGGTCTTGGTGAGGTTGCTGAGAGGTTGCTGTCTGAACTCACCAAATTTTCCAATGTGTGCCTTGCTGGCAGTGTCCCAGAGGCCATTAGACCCCTTTTCTTTGGTGCCTCACTGTGTGCCCTCCGGAAAAAGGATGGAGGAATCAGGCCCATTGCAGTGGGCAACACCCTTCGGCGCCTAGTTGCCAAGGCTGCAGTACGAATGGTGAGTCAAAATGCTGCCTCAATGTTGAAACCAACTCAGCTCGGTTTTGGTGTTCAACAAGGCTGTGAAGCAGCTGCCCATGCAGCCCGAGTATACATTAACAACATGCCCAATGAAAAAGCCTTAATCAAATTGGACTTTGCCAATGCTTTCAACTCAGTCAGAAGGGATGCTGCTCTCCAAGCAGTTTCTAGGCACTTTCCTTCCCTCTATCCCTTCATAGAATCGTGTTATAGTGTGGCTTCTAAACTATTATTTGGGGACCATGAAATTGACTCGTGTGAGGGTGTGCAACAGGGGGACCCTCTCGCCCCCTTTCTATTCTGTCTAGGCATCAAGGAAGTCACAGAAGCGCTGTCCAGTGAGCTCAATATCTGGTTCTTGGATGATGGCACCCTAGCTGGCACTACAGAATCTCTCCTAGGAGACATCAGGAAAATTAAAGATATGGTAGAGAGCCTGGGCCTATCTTTAAACCCCACCAAATGTGAAATAGTTTCCACCAATCCACAGATGATCCAGAACATTAGGGCTCTTTTACCAGGGGCACGAGCCATTGATCCAGCCAACAGCACTTTCCTTGGTGCTCCTCTTGGGCCCAATGCCATCGATCTGGTCCTGGAAAAAAAAATCTCAGACCTCAGGACGATGGAAGGTAGGATGAAAGACATCGATACACATGATGCCTTCTACCTACTCACCAGGTGCCTGTCAATCCCAAAACTTATATACTTCCTGAGATGCTCCCCAGCCTTCAGCAGTCCAAAACTCAAGGAATATGGCTCTCTCCTCAAGACCATGCTAGAGAGTGTATTGAATCTTTCCCTCGAAGATGGACAGTGGTTGCAAGCCTCACTTCCAGTCAGGCTTGGGGGGCTGGGAGTACGCAAATCCTCCCAGATTGCCCTACCAGCTTTCCTATCCTCTTCCATAGCATCAAATGAGCTAATAAAACAAATTCTTCCAGGCAACCTCAGTGATTCAGCAGGAATACAGGACCCTAGCTACACCAGTGCCATCACTGAATGGGAGACTCTTGCTGCTCCAACACCAAAACCTAGTGAAGAACTGGCCTACAAACAGTCAAGCTGGGATGGCCCCATCACTGAAAAGATACTTGCCAATATGCTTAGGGCCGTGACATCAGACAGGGAGACTGCCCGTCTCCTAGCTGTGAGTGCACTTCACTCTAGGGACTTCCTCCAAACAGTTCCCATTTCGGCCATGGGAACACGCCTCGACCCTAAGACCCTTCGTATTGCAGTGGCTCTGCGCCTTGCTGCCCCTATTCACACGGAATATACGTGTATTTGCAGCGATGCGCAAGCCGACCAATATGGTCTACATGGTCTTAACTGTTCTAAAACCAAGGGTTGGCATGCAAGACACAATGAGGTCAACGACATCATAAAGAGAACCCTTGCTACAGCTGGATGCCCAGCCTCGATCACTAGCAGCCAACAATGCCCACAACCCAGCAAACCGCCCCGACGGGATCACCATCTATCCTTGGAAGAATGGCAAGCTCTTAGCATGGGATTATACCTGTGTGTCGACACTGGCTGACACCTACATCCATCACAGTGTCGGGCGACAGGGAGGAGCTGCTGACCACAGAGAGGAGTACAAGATCGGCAAGTACAGGGACATAAGCCAACAGTATCAATTTGTCCCAGTGGGATCAGAGACCTTGGGAGCGTGGGGAAAAAATGCAACACGTTTCCTTAAAGAACTGGGTTCCAGACTCATCGACACCACCAGGGACCCAAGGGCAGCCACGTTCATGTTCCAGCGTCTCAGCGTGGCCATCCAGAAGGAAAACGCATGCTGCATACTTAGCTCGCGTCCGGCTTCGGAGGAGCTGGAGGAGATTCATAATCTTTGATATATTGTACCATTGTATTCATGTTCATGTTTGTGTTTTCTGTCAATGTATTCTGTATATTAATAAAGTTTTCATACATTATATATAGGGGGTGGTAGGAGAAGAAAATATTCAAACAGCTCCGGGGAGAACCTCGAGTTTTCCCTGAGGTACGTTTATTGTCTTCCCTGAGGATGAGGGTCCCCAATATAGTTCTAGTGGTGGTACCTCCCTATATATATATATATATATATATATATATATATATATATATATATATATATATATATATGTCGTGCCGATTAGGTAAAACTTGCGATTTTGGCTTAAATAGCAACGCTCACCTTGCCATATAAGACAAGTGAAAATTTGTGTATGCAATAATTTCGCCAAAATCCTTCTGAACATAACGAAAAAATATATTTCATTGTGTTTGTTTATTATTAAATTAATGTTAACGTATCTAAAATATATTTAGTTGGGTTAGGCTAAATTAAATTGCGCTTGTTGTAATAAGGTTAGGTAGGTTTTCAAAGTTTCTCTTGGTACAAAATTATAAATTCTTACATTAACATAAATGAAAAAATATATCTTTAAACGTGTAAGAGAAAATTTTAGAAAGCACTTAATTTTAGATGAGTTCTTGCTAATTGACCAGTTTTACCTAATCGGCACGACATATATATATATATATATATATATATATATATATATATATATATATGTCGTGCCGATTAGGTAAAACTTCGATTTTGGCTTAAATAGCAACGCTCTTCTTGCCATATAAGACAAGCGAAATTTTGTGTATGCAATAATTTCGCCAAAATCATTCTGAACATAACGAAAAAAATATTTCATTGTGTTTGTTTATTATTAAATTAATGTTAACGTATCTAAAATATATTTAGTTGGGTTAGGCTAAATTAAATCGCGCTTAATAAAATAAGGTTAGGTAGGTTTTCAAAGTTTCTCTTGGTACAAAATTATAAATTCTTACATTAACATAAATGAAAAAATATATCTTTAAACGTATAAGAGAAAATTTTAGAAAGGACTTAATTTTAGATGAGTTCTTGCTAATTGACCAGTTTTACCTAATCGGCACGACATATATATATATATTTATATATATATATATATATATATATATATATATATATATATATATATATATATATATATATATATATATATATATATATATATATATATATGTCGTGCCGATTAGGTAAAACTTCGATTTTGGCTTAAATAGCAACGCTCTTCTTGCCATATAAGACAAGCGAAAATTTGTGTATGCAATAATTTCGCCAAAATCATTCTGAACTTAACGAAAAAATATATTTCATTGTGTTTGTTTATTATTAAATTATTGTAAACGTATCTAAAATATATTTAGTTGGTTAGGCTAAATTAAATTGCGTTGGTTATAATAAGGTTAGGTAGGTTTTCAAAGTTTCTCTTGGTACAAAATTATAAATTTTTATATAAACATAAATGAAAAAATATATATCTTTAAACGTATTAGAGAAAATTTTAGAAAGGACTTAATTTTAAATGAGTTCTTGCTAATTGACCAGTTTTACCTAAGCGGCACGACATATATATATATATATATATATATATATATATATATATATATATATATATATATATATATATATATCGTGCCGATTAGGTAAAACTTGCGATTTTGGCTTAAATAGCAACGCTCACCTTGCCATATAAGACAATTGAAAATTTGTGTATGCAATAATTTCGCCAAAATCATTCTGAACATAACGAAAAAAATATATTTCATTGTGTTAGTTTAATATTAAATTATTGTTAACGTATCTAAAATATATTTAGTTAGGTTAGGCTAAATTAAATTGACCTTGTTGTAATAAGGTTAGGTAGGTTTTCAAAGTTTCTCTTGGTACAAAATTATAAATTCTTACATTAACATAAATTAAAAAATATATCTTTAAACGTGTAAGAGAAAATTTTAGAAAGGACTTAATTTTAGATGAGTTCTTGCTAATTGACCAGTTTTACCTAATCTGCACGACATATATATATATATATATATATATATATATATATATATATATATATATATATATATATATATATATATATATATATATATATATGTCGTGCCGATTAGGTAAAACTTTCATTCTTAAATAGCAACGCTCTTCTTGCCATATAAGAAAACGAAATTTTGTGTATGCAATAATTTCGCAAAAATATTCTGAACCTAACGAAAAAATATATTTAATTGTGTGTGTTTTTATTAAATTAATGTTAACGTATCTAAAATATATTTAGTTGGGTTAGGCTAAATTAAATTGCGCTTGTTGTAATAAGGTTAGGTAGGTTTTCAAAGTTTCTTTTGGAACAAAATTATAAATTCTTACATTAACATAAATGAAAAAATATATCTTTAAACGTATAAGAGAAAATTTTAGAAAGGACTTAATTTTAGATGAGTTCTTGCTAATTGACCAGTTTTACCTAATCGGCACGACATATATATATATATATATATATATATATATATATATATATATATATATATATATATATATATATATATATATATATATATATATAATAAGAGAGAGAGAGAGAGAGAGAGAGAGAGAGACAGACAGACAGACAGACAGACAGACATACAGACAGACATACAGACAGAGAGAGAGAGAGAGACAATGAAACCACGAAACAAGTGGTTTTTAATTGTTACGAAACCGGCACGCCAGGGTTCGACCCTACGACACATTGTCCCGCCTCAAGAGACAACACAACATACATGTCACCTTATCCTCTCAGCCATAGATCCTACAACGATCACGCACCCACAGAGCTATATATTTTCGGAATCCGAGGACTCTTTTGGCAGTTGTATGCTCAAGGATTAATCCTCCTGTCTGAATACCCTCATCCACAAGCAATTGAAATAAGTAACTCTGTCTGAATTTTTTGGGTTATCCTAGGTTCTCTACACATATGCTGTTATGTATGATAATCTATGTAACTGTATTTGTGTATACCTGAATAAACTTACTTACAATGAAACCATGAAACAAGTGGTTTCGAATCATTAACCAAACTGCGGCAGCCCAGGGTTCGACCCCACGACACATTGTCCCGCCTCAAGAGACAACACAATATACATGTCACCTTATCCACTCCGCATTCGATACCACAAAGATCACGCACTCTGCAGAGCTAGGTGTTTTTCACGATACGAGGACACTCGTGGCAGTGGTATACTCAAGGATTAATTTCAGCCTCCTCATGTTTGAATACCCTCCTAGAAAAGCAGTCTATATAGCAATTAAACCACGAAACAAGTAGTTTTGAGTAATTTGCCAAACTGCGGCAGACCATGGTTCGACCCATGACACATTGTCCCG
The DNA here is from genome assembly GCA_009830355.1 of Cherax destructor. Classification (NCBI taxonomy): domain Eukaryota; kingdom Metazoa; phylum Arthropoda; class Malacostraca; order Decapoda; family Parastacidae; genus Cherax; species Cherax destructor. The sequence goes on from WNWK01013221.1 coordinate 50,737, forward strand.
CCTCAAGAGACAACACAATGTACCTGTCACCTTATCCACTCAGCCATCGATCCTAAAAGATCACGCACCCAGCTGAGCTAGGTGTTTTCGTGAACCGATGACACTTGTGGTAGTGGTATATTCAAGGATTAATTTCAGCCTCCTCCTGTTTGAATACCCACCTCCACAATCAGTCTATATAGCAATGAAACCATGAAACAAGTGGTTTTGAATAATTTATGAAACTGGGAAGGCCAGGGTTCGACCCCATGACACATTGTCCCGCCTCAAGAGGCAACACAACATACATGTCACCTTATCCATATATGCATTGCTCATGAATTATTATTTACCTTTATGTCTGTGAATATATACATGTTTAATCTAATATGTATGTGCCAGAGTGTGCGTCTGCAAGCCAGGTTATCAGAAGCAAAAACTGGGTTATGTTATTCATGGTGAGCCCTTCTAGCCAGGAAAGTAGAGTGATGTTTGAAAGGCAAGGACTCTTAAAAAAATATATTTTTTTACTTTTATTGTATTGAAAAATTTGAGTGTTGCAGCTAATGGCGCTTCTCTGAATATTTAAGCGTCTTTTTATTGGACTCATTCATCTCCTTGACATCAATACAAACATGGTGAATGCTGCCATAAGTGTGTCTGCATGTGAATATACACCGAGGGTTTGTGTCCTTGAGTGAGTGTACACTCAAATGTGTATCACATATTTTAGAGTATGTACATGAAGAGATATGTATCTCTCTCTACATGTACCCTCGTATCCCCTAGTGCGTTTATACACAGAAGGTGCAGAAATTCACAGTGAATATATACAAAGAGGTGTATATCTCTTAGTGTATTTAACAGAGGTGTGCCCTCTCAGTGTATATACAAGAGGTGTGCATCACTCAATGTATATACACACTGAGCGTTTATATTACTTCACTTTATATGAATCTAAATATTATCTACTTAAATTATGCAGGTGACTTTCAACATCAACTAGATATATCTCGGTCGCTGCAAGATCCAAGGAAGGTATCTCGAAATAAATAATACAAGTTCCATGTATCTCAATACACGCATCTGTAAAATTGCAGATTGTGGAATAAGCTAACATTTTAATAAAGACAATTATCAGCACTGAAGTTTTGAAGTTAAGCAGAAGAGACAGGAACATGTCAAAATATGGAAATATAAATTTCAATTTCTTTAATAAAAATTCAAAATTAGAACAGAGAGAACCCAAGTGTTACGCAGTGTGCTGCAGTAAAATATTTATAAAAACTCTCCATATGTCTAGAACAAATTAACTCTGTGGCACTTGAGGTTTGCTCAAGGCAAATTCCCAAAGGAAAAGGAGAAGATGTAAACTAGAAAGAGAGAGGCGCTCCCTATACAGGCGAAGGCAAAGAATAACAGAGCGGCTACAAGAGGCCAATATATCTGAAATACGTAGGGAGGCACTGGTCAGAGAAATAGCAAACATCAATTAAAACTAAAGGAATCTTACAGGAATCAAGAGACGTGGAGAGAACTAAAAGCCATAAATGAAATTGAAAGAAACCCAAAGTATTTCTTTTCTTATGCCAAATTAAAGTCTAGAACAACATCAGTATTGGGCCACCAAAACGAGATGGGTCCTACACAGATGACAGCAAGGAAATGAGTGAGTTACTAAAGTCCCAGTATGACTCAGTTTTAGCGAGCCGCTAACCAGACTGAAAGTTGAAGACCTAAATTATTTTTTATGAGAGTTCCACAGAACCTGGTAGACGCAAGCCTATCTGACATTACCTTGACGCCACATGACTTTGAAAAGGCGATAAATGACATGCCCATGCACTCGCCCAGGCCCTGACTCATGGAACTCAGTGTTCATCAAGAACTGCAGTAGCTTTTAACATCCTATGGAGAGGGAGCATGGACACGGGGTCGTCCCCAGTTACTAAAAACAACAGACATAGCCCCACTCCACAAAGGCGGAGTAAAGCAATAGCAAAGAACTACAGACCAATAGCGCTTACGTCCCATTCATAAAAATCTTTGAAAGGGTTCTAAGAAGCAAGATCGCCACCATCTAGATAACCTTCAATTACACAACCCAGGGCAGCAGGGTTTGAGAGGTCGCTCCTGTCTGTCCCAACTACTGGACCACTACGACAAGGTCCTGGATGCTATAAAAGACAAACAGAATGCAGATGTTATATACACAGACTTTGCAAAAGCCTTTGATAAGTGTGACCATGGTGTGATGCGCACAAAAGCGTGATAAAGGAATAACAGGAAAAGTTGTAAATGGATCTATAATTTCCTAACAAGTAGAACACAAAAGAGTAGTCAACAGAGTAAAGTCTGAAGGGCTACGGTGAAAAGCTCTGTTCCACAAGGCACAGTACTCGCTCCCATCCTGTTCCTCATCCCCATACGGACATAGACAGGGATATCAGCCACAGTGCCATGTCTTCCTTTGCAGATGACACCCGAATCTGCATAAGTTCCACCATTAAGACATGCAAGACTAAAACATCAACCAAACTTTAAAGGGGCGAGAAAACAAAATGAACAAAGAAGAAGTTTCAATTACCCCGATAGGGGAAAAGTGGGGAAAAATTAAAACTCATCGGGTATAAAAAAATTCCAACCAAAATAGGCAAAATAACGTCAAAGACCGGGAGATCAGACAGAGGATCTACCTTCAAGAACCATAAACAGTACCATCTGCCAGAAAAGACAATAAATGAAAACCCTTTAAAAAACCGGGGTGCCAAGCCCATGTTAAATTTTCAAGTCGTTTTTCTATCTAGGCTGGAATATTGCTGACACTAACTGCACCCGGCGGGAGAAATTGCTGACCGAAAATGTACAGAGAACCTTCAGGATGAAAATTTTCGATAAACCACCCAATTAGGGAACGCTTAACCAAACCTACTACCGGAATCCAGGCGGGGGATAAAAACCACAGAGTGTCACCCCAGAAACAAAAGAATCTGCAGACGATGTAAACCCTCCAAGGGGAAAACGGGGGTGCCACTGCCTTGAGAGAAAACAAAAAGGTCGGGGGGCCCAAACTGTTCAACTGTCTCCCAGAAACATAAGGGGTTACCACTGACCCGGTTTTTAAACAGGCACGGGACAGGACCTAAAGTCGTCCCGACCAGCCAGGTTGTGTTCGTACTTTGGGACTGCGTGCAGCCGGTAACAGCCTGGTTGATCGGCTTTGATCCAAATGGGCCGGTCACAGCCGGGGCCCGCAGGGGGGTTGCCCCCGCAACCTCTCCAGGTAAACCCATGGAATAATGTCATTTTGAGTTTTCTGATACAGCCCCGTATTATTCCTGTTAAACGGGAGGGAGGACAGGAGCAGCAGAGGGTTGGTGAGTCAGTACGAGACGGGTGGTGAGGGGTGGTGATTTGGTGACGGGTGGTGATGGGGGGACGGGGGTGACGGGGGGACGGGGGGGAATCACTGTTTGGGCGGGTGTGGTAGGTTTTTTGGTAAGTTTTTTTAGTGTATACCATAGTGGTTGTGTGGGTTTTTCTGTAAGGCTTTTATGCAGAGGCCTGTTTATTCGGGTACTTATGGGTTTTTCCCCTGGTAATTAGTCTACAGAAGGGAAAAGGGGGGGTGTTGTGTATGTCATGGAGCCCCCCTTGATTTATTTTTTTTAATCCCAGTAGCAGGGCAGGGGCAAATTTAACTGGAGGGGGGGTTTTTGTGTTTTTTAAGTTGAATAAATTTTCTTTTTTATTTATATATATTTTTAATGGGGGGTAAATTGAAAAAAATTTAAAAAATTTTATATAGGTTCATTCTCCAAGAGTTGGTTTTTTTTTTTTGTTTAATTTAAATCCCCTGAAACAGTTTGGACCATTTTCAGGGGGATTTAAGTTACGATATCGAAGTCGTAACCTGGTTCAAAAAAACAAAGTTAGAAGGAACACATTTAAAAAATGGAGAGTTTTACGGGAAAGATATATTAAATAATTTTTTTTAGGAGTAATACAATTATTTTTCCTGATTTTGTTGGGGCCTGGATGTTATTATATTAATAAAAAATAATAATTTTTTGCTTATAATAATCATTTAATGTACATATAAGTTTGCCCAAAAAAAATTGAACATGATCCTGATAACTTTTTCACACTGTTTGAAAAAATAAAAAAACCCCAGAAGTGGCCAAAAGTAACGGGGCCCAAATTAGCAAGAACCCAGGTAATTGGTAACTGGTTACAAGCTTTTAGTTCTCTAGAAAACATGAATTTTCAGATTATGAGAAGATGAAGGACGTGTTATTGGTTTATCAGATATTGCCAAAGAGGTATAGGCAGAAATTAAAAAGGGTTTAAAGGGTTTTTAGGAAGGACAATCCTGGTGGAGTATGGAAAGGAGATGTCGCTGCTGAAAAAATGGTGCCTCTCGAAGGATGTTGTAGGTGATTATGAATGTTTTAAATTTGGAGAATTACCGACAATATGTTAAAAAAAGGACACAAATGCAACTAATGTGACATTTTATTGTGGAAAGTTTGTCCCCAAGACTTTACCCCGTTATACACAATACATGGACACAGAGGGTATAAAAGGCTCAGAGTGAGGTGTAATATAGTGGGTAGAAGTAGTAGTGATATGTTGAGTCAACAATCAATTTACATTAAAAGGTGATAAAAAAAATAACTTTGGGGAGTATAAAAAAAGGGTAGACAAATATTTCTGTTGGAGGTTGGAATAAAAGGGCCCGTAGCAGTGTTCCAAATCTGCGATGTGCTTTGTATTATTAGCAGGAGAGACTATGTGATGGAGGGTTTACTGTTTTCTGGAGGATTCTTGCTAAGACTTCAGAGATGGGAAGCTGCCTTTGTTTTGTTTTTAAGGTTAGAAACGCGATAAGTGCTGATTCAAGGCACTTGCGTCCGGAAAATTTGTTTCTTTGATTAGTAGTCGGGGGTCTTTGAATTTCATGAGATGATTGTTGGGAAATTTCAGTGTTGTAAAAGGGTTGTTCAGGTTATCGTTCCTACATGCATTAATGTGTTCATTGAGGCGTGTTTCAGGGTTTTTTGCCCTTTCTCCTACATAAATCCTGTCGCAGCCTCTACAGGGTATAGTGTAAACCCCTCGTTTACTGGTTCATGGTGCTTGGATTTTGTCCCGGTTAATCCTTTATAAAATACTGGAAGCGATGGCGCCCGTGTTAGCTTGTGAAAAACTTTAAAAATTTTTGGGTGCAACCTGGCTGTTGGGAAGAATTATAACTTTTTTTTGGGGTGGTGTTGACGCGTGGAGAATTAATGATCTGAAGAGCTTTTTTTTTTGCAATCTTTATGAAAAAAAAAAGGAAAATGTAAAACAGTAATTTGGTAATTTATGTAATTCCTCTTTAAGAAACCAGGACTACAAATTCGGTAAGCCTTTGGAAAAAACCGATAATGATGCCTCTTTTGGTCTTGTATCTTGACTGGAATAAAAATGTGTGAGA
>WNWK01013222.1:0-56189 GCA_009830355.1 Cherax destructor
CTCCCCTCCGCAACAAGACGCCGGCAGCCTAACAGTCGTTTGCCAACACCAAGGCAGTTACTACACACTCTCGAGCACAACATAAAATATCCTACCTAATATATATAGCTAAGTTAAATAATAGTCTAATAATAATATAAAAGCAAAATATTAACGATTTAGCTATAATCGAGAATATTAGCAATATAAAATTATGAAAATTGAAATATACATTATATACATTGAGGCCCAGTTCAAGGGGCGCAACAACAAGTGTTAAAGGTATACATGTAGCTTAATGACCCTCGTCTAGTAGATAGGCTTTAAACCCCCATTAATTAGTGATGCAGGGTGATGGTTACCTCAGCAGCTTCCCTCCCTCCCGTCCCCACCTCCCTTCCCCTTCTTCCCTCCTCCATCCCTCCCAAACTTCTCTTACCAGGTACTGAGATGCTTGTATCATCTGACCTGTAGAACCTCCACCACCACACTGGCCTCCACACTGGCCTCCACCACCACACTGGCCTCCATTACCACACTGGCTCCACGCCACTGGCCTCCACCACCACACTGGCCTCCACCACCCACTGGCCTCCACCACACTGGCCTCCACCACCACACTGGCCTCCATTACCACACTGGCCTCACCGCCACACTTGCCTCCACCACCACACTGGCCTCCACCGCCACACTGGCCTCCACCACTACACTGGCCTCCACCACCACACTGGCCTCCACCACCACACTGGTCTCCCCCCACTACCTGGCCTCCACCCCACACTGGCCTCCGCCACCTGGCCTCCACCGCCACACTGGCCTCCACCACTACCCGTGGCCTCCACCCCCACCTGGCTCCACCACCACCTGGCCTCCACCGCCCACTGCTCACCGCCACACTGGCCTCCACCACTCACTGGCTCCACCCCACACTGGCCTCCACCGCTACACTGGCTCCACCGCCACACTGGATCCCGCCACACTGGCCTCCACCCCACACTGGCTCCACCACTACAGTGGCCATCCCCCCCACCTGGCTCCACCACCCACTGGCCCACCGCCACACTGGCTCCACCGCCACCTGGCCTCCACCACCACACTGGCCTCCACGCCACACTGGCCTCCACCCCACACTGGCCTCACCACCACACTGGCCTCCACCACCACTGACTCCACCACCCACTGGCTCCACCACCACCTGGCCTCCCCCACACTGGCTTCCACCACTACACTGGCCTCCTCACCACACTGGCCTCCACCGCCACACTGGCCTCCACCGCCACACTGGCCTCCACCACCACACTGGCCTCCACCCCACACTGGCCTCCACTGCCCACACTGGTCCACCGACCACACTGGCTTCCACCCCACACTGGCCTCCACCACCACACTGACCATCCACCACCACACTGGCCTCCACCACACACTGGCTCCACCACCACACTGGCCACCACACTGGCCTCCACACTGGCCTCCACCACCACACTGGCCACCACACTGGTCCACCTGGCCACCACATGGCCTCACCACCACTGGCCTCCACACTGGCCTCCACACTGGCCACCACACTGGCCCACACTGGCTCCACACTGGCCACCACACTGGCACCACACTGGCCTCCACACTGGCCACCACACTGGCCACCACACTGGCCACCACACTGGCCACCACACTGGCTCACACTGGCCTCCACACTGGCCACCACACTGGCCACCACACTGGCCACCACACTGGCCTCCACACTGGCCTCCACACTGGCCTCCACACTGGCCACCACACTGGCCACCACACTGGCCACCACACTGGCCACCACACTGGCCACCACACTGGAATCACACTGGCCACCACACTGGCCACCACACTGGCCACCACACTGGCCACCACACTGCCACCACACTGGCCACCCACTGCCACCACTGGCCTCACACTGGCCTCACACTGGCCCACACTGCCGCCACACTGCATCCACACTGGCCTCCACACTGGCCTCCACCACTGGCCACCACACTGGCCCCACACTGGCCACCCACTGGCACCCACTGGCCACCACACTGGCCTCCACACTGGCCTCCCCACTGCCACCACACTGGCCACCACACTGGCCACCACACTGGCATCCACACTGGCCCACACTGGCCCCACACTGGCCTCCACACTGGCCTCCACACTGGCCCACACTGGCCACCACACTGGCCTCCACACTGGCCACCACACTGGCCTCACACTGGCCACCACACTGGCCACCACACTGGCCTCTGATACAACTCACTACTAATATATTCATCTAGTGAGTGAGACTGACCTCCACACTGGCCACCACACTGGCCTCCACACTGGCCACCACACTGGCCTCCACTGGCCACCTGGCCTCCACACTGGTCTGTACCTCACTCAATATATTCATCTAGTGGTGAGACACACACTGGCCTCCACACTGGCCTCCACATAGCCACCACACTGGCCACCACACTGGCCTCCACTGGCCACACTGCCACCCCTGGCCACCACTGGCCTCCACACTGGCCTCTGATACAACTCACTACTAATATTCATCTAGTGAGTGAGACTGACCTCCACACTGGCCACCACACTGGCCTCCACACTGCCACCACACTGGCTCCACATGCCACCACATGACTCCACCTGGCCACCACCCGGCCTCCACACTGGCTCTGATCAACTCACTACTAATATATTCATCTAGTGAGTGAGACTGACCTCCACACTGGCCACCACACTGGCCTCCACACTGACCACCACACTGGCCACCACACTGGCCACCACACTGCCACCACACTGGCCCCACACTGGCCTCCACACTGGCCTCGATCAACTCACTACTATATATTCATCTAGTGAGTGAGACTGACCTCCACACTGGCCACCACACTGACTCACACTGCCACCACACTGGCCTCCACACTGGCCACCACACTGACCTTCACACTGGACCACACTGGCCACCACACTGGCCACCCACTGGCCACCCACTGCCACCACACTGGCCTCCACACTGGCCTCACACTGGCTCCACACTGGCACCACACTGGCCACCACACTGGCCTCTGATCAACTCACTACTAATATTTCATCTGTGAGTGAGACTGACCTCCACACTGGCCACCACACTGGCCTCCACACTGGCCTCCACTGGCCTCCATACTGGCCACCACACTGGCCTCCACACTGACCACCACACTGGCCACCACACTGGCCTCCACACTGGCCACCACACTGGCCTCTGATAAACTCACTACTATATCATCTAGTGGTGAGACTGACTCCACACTGGCCACCACACTGGCCTCACACTGGCTCCACACTGGCCTCCACACTGGCCACCACACTGGCCTCCACCTGGCCTCCACACTGGCCACCACACTGCCTCCACACTGGCCACCACACTGGCCTCCACACTGGCCTCTGATACAACTCACTACTAATATATTCATCTAGTGAGTGAGACTGACCTCCACACTGGCCTCCACACTGGCCTCCACACTGGCCACCACACTGGCCACCACACTGGCCTCCACACTGGCCTCAACACTGGCCACCACACTGGCCTCCACACTGGCCTCCACACTGGCCTCCACACTGGCTACCACACTGGCCTCCACACTGGCCTCCACACTGGCCACCACACTGGCCTCCACACTGGCCACCACACTGGCCTCTGATACAACTCACTACTAATATATTCATCTAGTGAGTGAGACTGACCTCACTATGGTCACTGTCTTGAACACTATGTGCTTAATTGTCCAGATAAGATATTAATGAAAATAAGATACCAGATATACTAAGCAAATTTCCTAAATTTGTTTGTAACAGTTAAGTGAACTGTAGATATAAATCCAGATGTACACCTGTAACCCTTTTGTGGCCTAGTTCCTAGGCCTTTTGTGTATCCATATGTTCTTGTGATGCCATCCACAGGATGGATATGTGGTACACAATAAACTAGGAACTACCATCCACAGGATGGATGTGTGGTACACAATAAACTAGCCACTACCATCCACAGGATGGATGTATGGTGCACAATAAACTAGCCACTACCATCCACAGGATGGATATGTGGTGCACAATAAACTAGCCACTACCATCCACAGGATGGATGTGTGGTGCACAATAAACTATACTACCATCCACAGGATGGATATGTGGATGCACACAAACTAGCCACTACCATCCACAGGATGGATGTGTGGTGCACAATAAACTAACTACTGCCATCCACAGGATGGATATGTGGTGCACAATAAACTAACTACTACCATCCACAGGATGGATATGTGGTGCACAATAAACTAACTACTACCATCCACAGGATGGATATGTGGTGCACAATAAACTAGCCACTACCATCCACAGGATGGATATGTGGTGCACAATAAACTAGCCACTACCATCCACAGGATGGATGTGTGGTGCACAATAAACTAGCCACTACCATCCACAGGATGGATATGTGGTGCACAATAAACTAGCCACTACCATCCACAGGATGGATATGTGGTGCACAATAAACTAGCCACTATCATCCACAGGATGGATGTGTGGGGCACAATAAACTAGCCACTACCATCCACAGGATGGATGTGTGGTGCACAATAAACTAGCCACTACCATCCACAGGATGGATGTGTGGGACACAATAAACTAGCCACTACCATCCACAGGATGGATATGTGGTACACAATAAACTAGCCACTATCATCCACAGGATGGATATGTGGTGCACAATATACTAGCCACTACCATCCACAGGATGGATATGTGGTGCACAATAAACTAGCCACTACCATCCACAGGATGGATGTGTGGTGCACAATAAACTAGCCACTACCATCCACAGGATGGATGTGTGGTGCACAATAAACTAGGAACTACCATCCACAGGATGGATGTGTGGTGCACAATAAACTAGCCACTACCATCCACAGGATGGATATGTGGTGCACAATAAACTAGCCACTACCATCCACAGGATGGATATGTGGTGCACAATAAACTAGCCACTACCATCCACAGGATGGATGTGTGGTGCACAATAAACTAGCCACTACCATCCACAGGATGGATGTGTGTGCACAATAAACTAGCCACTACCATCCACAGGATGGATGTGTGGTGCACAATAAACTAGCCACTACCATCCACAGGATGGATGTGTGGTGCACAATAACTAGCCACTACCATCCACAGGATGGATGTGTGTGCACAATAAACTAGGAACTACCATAAACAGGATGGATGTGTGTGCACAATAAACTAGCCACTACCATCCACAGGATGGATGTGTGGGGCACAATAAACTAACCACTACCATCCACAGGATGGATATGTGGTGCACAATAAACTAGGAACTACCATCCACAGGATGGATGTGTGGTGCACAATAAACTAGCCACTACCATCCACAGGATGGATGTGTGGTGCACAATAAACTAGGAACTACCATCCACAGGATGGATGTGTGGTGCACAATAAACTAGCCACTACCATCCACAGGATGGATATGTGGTGCACAATAAACTAGCCACTACCATCCACAGGATGGATGTGTGGTGCACAATAAACTAGCCACTACCATCCACAGGATGGATGTGTGGTGCACAATAAACTAGCCACTACCATCCACAGGATGGATGTGTGGTGCACAATAAACTAGCCACTACCATCCACAGGATGGATGTGTGGTGCACAATAAACTAGGAACTACCATCCACAGGATGGATGTGTGTGCACAATAACTAGCCACTACCATCCACAGGATGGATGTGTGGTGCACAAACTAGCCACTACCATCCACGGGATGGATGTGTGTGCACAATAAACTAGGAACTACCATCCACAGGATGGATGTGTGGTGCACAATAAACTAGCCACTACCATCCACAGGATGGATATGTGGTGCACAATAAACTAGGAACTACCATCCACAGGATGGATATGTGGTGCACAATAAACTAGGAACTACCATCCACAGGATGGATGTGTGGTGCACAAAAACTAGCCACTACCATCCACAGGATGGATGTGTGTGCACAATAAACTAGGAACTACCATCCACAGGATGGATGTGTGGTGCACAATAAACTAGCCACTACCATCCACAGGATGGATGTGTGCACAATAAACTAGCCACTACTATCCACAGGATGGATATGTGGTGCACAATAACTAGCCACTACCATCCACAGGATGGATATGTGGTGCACAAAAACTAGCCACTACCATCCACAGGATGGATATGTGGTGCACAATAAACTAGCCACTACCATCCACAGGATGGATGTGGTGCACAAAAACTAGCCACTACCATCCACAGGATGGATGTGTGGTGCACAATAAACAACCATACCATCCACAGGATGGATGTGTGGTGCACAATAACTAGCCACTACCATCCACAGGATGGATGTGTGGTGCACAATAAACTAGGAACTACCATCCACAGGATGGATGTATGGTGCACAATAAACTAGCCACTACCATCCACAGGATGGATGTGTGGTGCACAATAAACTAGCCACTACCATCCACAGGATGGATGTGTGGTGCACAATAAACTAGTCACTACCATCCACAGGATGGATGTGTGGTGCACAATAAACTAGCCACTACCATCCACAGGATGGATGTGTTGTGCACAATAAACTAGCCACTACCATCCACAGGATGGATATGTGGTGCACAATAAACTAGCCACTACCATCCACAGGATGGATGTATAGTGCACAATAAACTAACTACTACCATCCACAGGATGGATATGTGGTGCACAATAAACTAGCCACTACCATCCACAGGATGGATGTGTGGTGCACAATAAACTAGCCACTACCATCCACAGGATGGATGTATAGTGCACAATAAACTAACTACTACCATCCACAGGATGGATGTGTGGTGCACAATAAACTAGCCACTACCATCCACAGGATGGATGTGTGGTGCACAATAAACTAGCCACTACCATCCACAGGATGGATGTGTGGTGCACAATAAACTAGCCACTACCATCCACAGGATGGATGTGTGGTGCACAATAAACTAGGAACTTCGGTGGCAAAATTTAAATCTAAATCACCCTAGTGTTCTGTTGTCTCTTGTGTCTGTCTTCTTGTGTTATTGTCACACCTTCTGTTCCATCGCTTCATCACAGTTGTCACGTCTTCATTTCTTCTCACCTCATGTTTGCTCCAGTGTCTTGGCTCCCACATTGTTCGTCTTCCTCGCCTTCTTCAAGAGGACTAACGTGTTACAACAGCCTGACGGGAGTCAACTAATAAAAGCTGACCATCAAAATTCGGTTTGGTGACCATCAGTGATATAAGTAAGGAACGTCATCTTTCTTTTAAGACTTTTCTAAGAAGAGGAAGGAGCAGGAGACGACCTCTTACTCTTCTTCTTAATCTTCTTCTTCTTCTTCTCTTCCTCCTCTTCCTCTTCTTCCTCTTATCATTATTATTATTTTATATTATTATTATTATTATTATTATTATTATTATTATTATTATTATTATTATTATTATTACAATCGTTATTTATTTTTATTATTATTGAAGAAAAACTCGAAACTCATCAAAGGTAAAGTACGTCGGTGACATTTTTTTTAGGGAAGACAAAAAAGCCATAAAATGTTTAAGTTGGATGATAATGACTTTAAAAACAAGAAAAGTTATATTCAACTCAAGAACACTGCTGTGTTCTCACCTCAAGAAGACTTGTGTTCTCACCTCAAGAACACTGTTGTGTTCTCACCTCAAGAACACTTGTGTTCTCACCTCAAGAACACTGTTGTGTTCTCACCTCAAGAACACTGTTGTGTTCTCATCTCAAGAACACTGTTATGTTCTCACCTCAAGAACACTGTTGTGTTCTCACCTCAAGAAGACTTGTGTTCTCACCTCAAGAACACTGTTGTGTTCTCACCTCAAGAAGACTTGTGTTCTCACCTCAAGAACACTGCTGTGTTCTCACCTCAAGAAGACTTGTGTTCTCACCTCAAGAACACTGTTGTGTTCTCACCTCAAGAACACTTGTGTTCTCACCTCAAGAACACTGTTGTGTTCTCACCTCAAGAACACTGTTGTGTTCTCATCTCAAGAACACTGTTATGTTCTCACCTCAAGAACACTGTTGTGTTCTCACCTCAAGAAGACTTGTGTTCTCACCTCAAGAACACTGTTGTGTTCTCACCTCAAGAACACTTGTGTTTTCACCTCAAGAACACTGTTGTGTTCTCACCTCAAGAACACTGTTGTGTTCTCATCTCAAGAACACTTATGTTCTCACCTCAAGAACACTGTTGTGTTCTCACCTCAAGAACACTGTTGTATTCTCACCTCAAGAACACTGTTATATTCTCACCTTAAGAACACTGTTGTGTTCTCACCTCAAGAACACTGTTGTGTTCTCACCTCAAGAACACTGTTATGTTCTCACCTCAAGAACACTGTTGTGTTCTCACCTTAAGAACACTGTTGTGTTCTCACCTCAAGAACACTGTTATGTTCTCACCTCAAGAACACTGTTGTGTTCTCACCTCAAGAACACTGTTATGTTCTCACCTCAAGAACACTGTTGTGTTCTCACCTCAAGAACACTGTTGTGTTCTCACCTCAAGAACACTGTTGTGTTCTCACCTCAAGAACACTGTTATGTTCTCACCTCAAGAACACTGTTGTGTTCTCACCTCAAGAACACTGTTGTGTTCTTAGGTCAACATACTAGAGTGAGAGATATGGGAGAAAGTGTAAAATAGTTCCGGTGAGAAGCAGGGGCACTGTGGACATCATAAGAGAACGTTGTATCAACATCCGTGGTCCCAGATTCTTAAGTCTACACTCAACATAACAACCAGGAACTAACACTCAACCTAACAACCAGCAACTAACACTCAACCTAACAACTAGGAACTAACACACAACCTAACAACCAGGAACTAACACTCAACCTAACAACCAGGAACTAACACTCAACCTAACAACCAGGAACTAACGCAACCTAACAACCAGGAACTAACACTCAACCAAACAACCAGGAACTAACACTCAACCTAACAACCAGGAACTAACACAACCTAACAACCAGGAACTAACACACAACCTAACAACCAGGAACTAACACTCAACCTAACAACCAGGAACTAACACAACCTAACAACCAGGAACTAACACTCAACCAAACAACCAGGAACTAACACTCAACCTAACAACCAGGAACTAGCACAACCTAACAACCAGGAACTAACACACAACCTAACAACCAGGAACTAGCACACAACCTAACAACCAGGAACTAACACTCAACCTAACAACCAGGAACTAACACTCAACCTAACAACCAGGAACTAACACTCAACCTAACAACCAGGAACTAACACACAACCTAACAACCAGGAACTAACACTCAACCTAACAACCAGGAACTAACACTCAACCTAGCAACCAGGAACTAACACTCAACCTAACAACCAGGAACTAACACTCAACCTAACAACCAGGAACTAACACAACCTAACAACCAGGAACTAACACTCAACCTAACAACCAGGAACTAACACTCAACCTAGCAACCAGGAACTAACACTCAACCTAGCAACCAGGAACTAACACTCAACCTAACAACCAGGAACTAACACTCAACCTAACAACCAGGAACTAACACTCAACCTAGCAACCAGGAACTAACACTCAACCTAACAACCAGGAACTAACACTCAACCTAACAACCAGGAACTAACACTCAACCTAACAACCAGGAACTAACACAACCTAACAACCAGGAACTAACACTCAACCTAACAACCAGGAACTAACACTCAACCTAGCAACCAGGAACTAACACTCAACCTAGCAACCAGGAACTAACACTCAACCTAACAGCCAGCAACTAACACTCAACCTAACAACTAGGAACTAACACACAACCTAACAACCAGGAACTAACACTCAACCTAACAACCAGCAACTAACACTCAACCTAACAACTAGGAACTAACACACAACCTAACAACCGGGAAATAACACTCAACCTAACAACCAGGAACTAACACTCAACCTAACAACCAGGAACTAACACTCAACCTAACAACCAGGAACTAACACTCAACCTAGCAACCAGGAACTAACACGCAACACTAAGAACACAGTCAGGGGGACCCCAAACAAAAGAGAAAATAGAAAAAAGGGGATAAAGAGGGAGAGGAGAGAGGGGAGAGGGGAGAGAGGGATTTTGAGTGATGAATCTCAAGCTGGGGGTGTTATAGTTCTGGGGAAATAGAAGGGAGGGAGGAAGGATGGGAGGGAGGGAGGAATAGTAGTTGAAGTGGCTTAACTGCAGCAGCTGGAGCAGTCAGTAGGTAGGTGAGTCAGTTGGTAGGAAGGTAGGTGAGTCAGTTGGTAGGAAGGTAGGTGACTCAGTAGGTAGGTGAGTCAGTAGGTAGGAAGGTAGATGAGTCAGTTGGTAGGAAGGTAGGTGAGTCAGTAGGTAGGAAGGTAGGTGAGTCAGTTGGTAGGAAGGTAGGTGAGTCAGTAGGTAGGAAGAAAGGTGAGTCAGTAGGTAGGAAGGTAGGTGAGTCAGTAGGTAGGGAGGTAGGTCAGCCAGTTGGTAGGAAGGTAGATGAGTCAGTAGGTACGAAGGTAGGTGAGTCAGTAGGTACGAAGGTAGGTGAGTCAGTAGGTACGAATATAAGTCAGTAGATAGGAAGGTAGGTGAGTCAGTAGATAAGAATGTAGGTGAGTCAGTAGATAGGAATGTAGGTGAGTCAGTAGGTAGATGAGTAAGTAGGTAGTAGGGTAGGTGAGTCGGAAGGTACAAGTTAGGTGAGTCAGTAGGTAGATGAGTAAGTAGGTAGTAGGGTAGGTGAGTCGGAAGGTACAAGTTAGGTGAGTCAGTAGGTAGGAAAGTAGGGGAGTCAGTAGGGAGGAAGGTGAGTCAGTAGGAAGGTAGGTGAGTCATTATGTAGAAAGGTAGGTGAGTCAGTAGGAAGGTAGGTGAGACAGTAGGTAGGAAGGTAGGTCAGTCAGTTGGTAGGAAGGGAGATGAGTCAGTAGGTAGGAAGGTAGGTGAGTCAGTAGGTAGGAAGGTAGATGAGTCAGCAGGTAGGAAGGTAGGTGAGTTAGTAGGTAGGAAGGTAGATGAGTCAGTAGATAGGAAGGTAGGTGAGTCAGTAGATAGGAATGAAGGTGAGTCAGTAGATAGGAATGCAGGTGAGTCAGTAGGTAGGATGGTATCTGTGTCAGTAGGTAGATGAGTAAGTAGGTATTAGGGTAGGTGAGTTAGTAGGTAGAAAAGTAGGTGAGTCAGTAGGGAGGAAGGTGAGTCGTTAGGAAAGTAGTTGAGTCGATAGGAAGGTAGGTAAGTCAGTAGGTAGGAAGGTAGGTGAGTCAGTAGGTGGGAAGGTAGGTGAGTCAGTAGGTAATAAGGTGAGTCAGTATGTAGGAAGGTAGGTAGGAGGGTAGGTGAGTCAGTAGGTAGGAGGGTAGGTGAGTCAGTAATTAGGAAGGTAGGCGAGTCAGTAGGTAGGAGGGTAGATGAGTCAATAGGTAGGAAGGTAGGCGAGTCAGTAGGTAGGTTACGCGAGTCAGTAGGTAGGAAGGTAGGTGAGTCAGTATGTAGGAGGGTAGGTGAGTCAGTAGGTAGGAGGGTAGGTGAGTCAGTAGGTAGGAGGGTAGGGGAGTCAGTAGGTAGGAGGGTAGATGAGTCAGTAAGTAGGAGGGTAGATGAGTCAGTAGGTAGGAGGGTAGGTGAGTCAGTAGGTAGGAGGGTAGGCGAGTCAGTAGGTAGGAGGGTAGGTGAGTCAGTAGGTAGGAAGGTAGGCGAGTCAGTAGGTATGAGGGTAGGTGAGTCAGTAGGTAGGAGGGTAGGTGAGTCAGTAGGTAGGAGGGTAGGTGAGTCAGTAGGTAGGAGGGTAGGTGAGTCAGTAGGTAGGGTAGATGAGTCAGTAGGTAGGAAGGTATGCGAGTCAGTAGGTAGGAGGGTAGATGAGTCAGTAGGTAGGAGGGTAGATGAGTCAATAGGTAGGAAGGTAGGCGAGTCATTAGGTAGGAGGGTAGGTGAGTCAGTAGGTAGGAGGGTAGATGAGTCAATAGGTAGGAAGGTAGGCGAGTCAGTAGGTAGGGTAGGTGACTCAGTAGGTAGGAGGGTAGGTGAGTCAGTAGGTAGGAGGGTAGGTGAGTCAGTAGGTAGGAGGGTAGGTGAGTCAGTAGGTAGGAGGGTAGATGATTCAATAGGTAGGAAGGTAGGCGAGTCAGTAGGTAGGAGGGTAGGTGAGTCAGTAGACTCACTGACTCAGGGATGTACGAAAAGATATACAATAAACCAAGTGAGAAGTAGGGGCACCGTGGGCACAAGTAGGGGCACCGTGGGCACAAGAAGGGGCACCGTGGGCACAAGAAGAGAACATTGTGTCAACATTGGCTTGCAATTCCTTGTTTTGGAAGTTCTATTTATCCAGTCTATCATTTTCCTTGCAACGGGTATAATGACACTGTTGTGACCGTTCGTGAAGACCACAATAAGCACCCACCTGCATGTGGCTCCCGTTGAGTCCCATCATGGCAGCTGCAGCAGCAGCCCCTGTCTAAGACCCGGTACTGAGTGAGTGAGTAAGCACTTAACATGTATTCCCAATAATGCACACCTGGTGATCACACCTCTCTCTCTCCCCTAGACCCCTCACGCGAGTCAGTGTCATGATGACAGTGTCTGGCAGTGTCATTCATGCTGTGAGTGGACTTACCGTCATGCCAAACACTTCAACCAGCACTTGCAATATCAGAATCAAGTTGATGACTCCAGGTCATCGGTTCTCTCATTCCCCAAGGTGATGACTTCACCAGTTCATCAATTCCTTCATTCTTGAAGGTGATACCAGCAGGTCATCACTTGTCATTCTTCCAGGTGATAACTTCAGGTGATCGTCTTTCGAATTATTCAAGTATTTATATATATATATATATATATATATATATAAAGTCGAACCGTAGCTTCTTTATAAAGTTCCATTCTGCTATGTGTGGATTATTAGTGTACTCACAACACCGTGGTGTTGTGAGTTTTTTAATTCTTAGTTGTATGGTTGCACTCGGTGTCAATATTATTCAGTGTTTACACTGAAGAACTTAATGATATCCATGCTTGTTATTCTTGTATGTTCGGGTTATTAGTGTAGGTACTGAGTCCATGGTTGTATAGTCTCTCTAAGTTGAACTCAACTGACTTAGTCAAGGTTGATGATGCCCAGTAATAAAGTCTTCAAGATGACCGGGAAGCTCTTGGTGTGTGACCTCGGTAACTGGTGTTATAGTAACACCACTCAGTAACTGGTGTTCCAGTAACACCACTCAGTAACTGGTGTTCCAGTAATACCACTCAGACTGGTGATGCATGCAGCACCAGCTGCTGAGGAGCACCATCGCTGCACTTGTTATAATCACCAATATTTACCTCTCATACACTCGCCTATGTATCTCGCTTTCTCATCCTGGGTTTAATAACCTTCACCTGTGATATACCTTTGGTGTGTTACTAGGGTTGTTCTGCTCCTGGAGCCCGGACCTGGGTCAGGCTTGTGCTGGTGACTATCTGGTCTGCCTGGTGACTGGTCTGTCCTGGTGACTTGTCTGTCTGGTCTGCCTGGTGGATGTCTGGTCTGCCTGGTGGATGTCTGGTCTGCCTGGTGGCTGTCTGGTCTTCCTGGTGGCTGTCTGGTCTGTTTGGTGGATGGCTGGTCTGCCTGGTGGATGTCTGGTCTGCCTGGTGACTGGTCTGTCCTGGTGACTTGTCTGTCTGGTCTGCCTTGTGGATGTCTGGTCTGCCTGGTGGCTGTCTGGTCTGTTTGGTGGATGTCTGGTCTGCCTGGTGACTATCTGGTCTGCCTGGTGACTGGTCTGTCCTGGTGACTTGTCTGTCTGGTCTGCCTTGTGGATG
The DNA here is from genome assembly GCA_009830355.1 of Cherax destructor. Classification (NCBI taxonomy): domain Eukaryota; kingdom Metazoa; phylum Arthropoda; class Malacostraca; order Decapoda; family Parastacidae; genus Cherax; species Cherax destructor. The sequence goes on from WNWK01013222.1 coordinate 13,924, forward strand.
TCTGGTCTGCCTGGTGGATGTCTGGTCTGCTTGGTGGCTGTCTGGTATGCCTGGTGGATGTCTGGTCTGTTTGGTGGATGTCTGGTCTGCCTGGTGGATGTCTGGTCTGCCTGGTGGATGTCTGGTCTGCCTGGTGGCTGTCTGGTCTGCCTGGTGGATGTCTGGTATGACTGGTGGATGTCTGGTCTGCCTGGTGGATGTCTGGTCTGCCTGGTGGATGTCTGGTCTGCCTGGTGGATGTCTGGTCTGCCTGGTGGATGTCTGGTCTGTTTGGTGGATGTCTGGTCTGCCTGGTGGATGTCTGGTCTGCCTGGTGGATGTCTGGTCTGCCTGGTGGATGTCTGGTCTGCCTGGTGGATGTCTGGTCTGCCTGGTGGATGTCTGGTCTGTTTGGTGGATGTCTGGTCTGTTTGGTGGATGTCTGGTCTGTTTGGTGGATGTCTGGTCTGCCTGGTGGATGTCTGGTCTGCCTGGTGGATGTCTGGTCTGCCTGGTGGATGTCTGGTCTGCCTGGTGCATGTCTGGTCTGCCTGGTGGATGTCTGGTCTGCCTGGTGGATGTCTGGTCTGCCTGGTGGATGTCTGGTCTGTTTGGTGGATGTCTGGTCTGTTTGGTGGATGTCTGGTCTGTTTGGTGGATGTCTGGTCTGCCTGGTGGATGTCTGGTCTGCCTGGTGGATGTCTGGTCTGCCTGGTGGATGTCTGGTCTGCCTGGTGCATGTCTGGTCTGCCTGGTGGATGTCTGGTCTGTTTGGTAGATGTCTGGTCTGTTTGGTGGATGTCTGGTCTGCCTGGTGGATGTCTGGTCTGCCTGGTGGATGTCTGGTCTGCCTGGTGGATGTCTGGTCTGCCTGGTGGATGTCTGGTCTGTTTGGTGGATGTCTGGTCTGCCTGGTGGATGTCTGGTCTGCCTGGTGGATGTCTGGTCTGCCTGGTGGATGTCTGGTCTGCCTGGTGGATGTCTGGTCTCGTGTTCTTACTGCTGTTACGCCCTTCATTGTTTTCCTTCATGATAGTTTAACTCATTATATATTATATATTTTTTTTTGTTTGACTTTGAGAATTGTGATTACTATGTTAGGAATTTTGTCTAAGTTACTCTCTAATTTGTGGTAGAGATAATGTTAGAAGTGTGGAACTGTGAAGGATGGAGGGGTGTGTTGTGTTGTGAGGGGTGTTGTGTTGTGAGGGATGTTGAGTTGTTAGGGGTGTTGTGAGGGGTGTTGGGTTGTGAGGGGTGTTTTGTTGTGAGGGTTTTGTTGTGTTGTGAGGGGTGTTGGGTTGTGAGGGGTGTTGTGTTGTGAGGGTTTTATTGTGTTGTGAGGGGTGTTGAGTTGTTAGGGGTGTTGTGAGGGGTGTTGTGTTGTGAGGGATGTTGAGTTGTTAGGGGTGTTGTGAGGGGTGTTGTGTTGTGAGGGATGTTGAGTTGTTAGGGGTGTTGTGAGGGGTGTTGAGGTACGAGGGGTGTTGTGTTGTGAGGGTTTTGTTGTGTTGTGAGGGGTGTTGAGTTGTGTTGTGAGGCTGCGACTTGTACACTTCCTGGCCACCTGGAGATTACCTTCTTAGCTACCTCTTGAACCTGCTTGAGCTGCTGGAGTTCCTTCACCCTGCTTGAGCTGCTGACATCTGCTTGAGTTCCTTGACCCTGCTTGAGCTGCTGACATCTGCTTGAGTTCCTTGACCCTGCTTGAGCTGCTGACATCTGCTTGAGTTCCTTCACCCTGCTTGAGCTGCTGACATCTGCTTGAGTTCCTTCACCCTGCTTGAGCTGCTGACACTGCTGGAGTTCCTTGACCCTGGCCTTGTGTTGGTGTCTTGGTTAGCCAGAACGAGTCTGGTACTGGTCCTCAACCTGTTAGTGTTTTCTGAATCTTCATTGAAGAGAAAACAACGTGTTGTGTTGTCTCGTGTGGAGGAAGTCAAGAAGATAGTGAGGTTGTGGGTGGCAGGCGTGGGGTTGTGGGTGGCAGGCGTGGGGTTGTGGGTGGCAGGCGTGGGGTTGTGGGTGGCAGGCGTGGGGTTGTGGGTGGCAGGCATGGGGTTGTGGGTGGCAGGCGTGGGGTTGTGGGTGGCAGGCGTGGGGTTGTGGGTGGCAGGCGTGGGGTTGTGGGTGGCAGGCGTGGGGTTGTGGGTGGCAGGCGTGGGGTTGTGGGTGGCAGGCGTGGGGTTGTGGGTGGCAGGCGTGGGGTTGTGGGTGGCAGGCGTGGGGTTGTGGGTGGCAGGCGTGGGGTTGTGGGTGGCAGGCGTGGGGTTGTGGGTGGCAGGCGTGGGGTTGTGGGTGGCAGGCGTGGGGCATCATAAGTTAGTCACAACATGGTAAGTTCCACTGCCCCCCCAGATATTTAACAGTAAGATATTCTAAGCAAATCTAACTTTACCTTAATAATGTTAGAAGAAACTTGGCAAGTTATGTAGAAGTTTGTGTTATGATGAAAGAGTTATAGAGTTTTAAGATGTACGTCACTATACATGTACACACCGCCCTCATCTACGTACACAGGTACACACGACCTACACATGGGTGACGCACATGACGTACAAAGGGGCTGCAACATATGTGTGTGTGTGTGTGTGTGTGTGTGTGTGTGTGTGTGTGTGTGTGTGTGTGTGTGTGCCTTTTAGGAGGCGGACACATGTGGGTGTCTTAACACAGGTGTTTATACTGAGAACATCTGTGTCTCAGTGATGAGTTATATCACAGGTGTTGCAGGTGTTAGCAGCGCGTTAAGTAGTGCAGTTTACAGGCTGTCATATGCAGGCTGGCACATGCTCAGCTTGTAATGGTGCTGCAGTCTCTTTAGCATGTACAGGCCACGGGGAAAGGCTGAAGTACAGGCCACAGGGAAAGGCTGAAGTACAGGCCACGGGGGAAGGGGGTGGCCCAAGAGAGGGCTCTGGTTGGAGGGTTAGGGTTAGGGGAAGAGTAGAGGGAAAAGGGGGAAGGGTAGGGGAAGAGGGAAGGGGGTGCAGGAGCACAGTCAGTGTTCACCATAATGATACAGTCCTGTGTTGTGTCCTTGACCAACCTTCCTACCTCCTTGACCAACCTTCCTACCTCCTTGACCAACCTTCCTGCCTCCTTGACCAACCTTCCTACCTCCTTGACCAACCTTCCTAACCTGCCTCCTTGACCAACCTTCCTGCCTCCTTGACCAACCTTCCTACCTCCTTGACCAACCTTCCTACCTCCTTGACCAACCTTCCTACCTCCTTGACCAACCTTCCTACCTCCTTGACCAACCTTCCTACCTCCTTGACCAACCTTCCTACCTCCTTGACCAACCTTCCTACCTCCTTGACCAACCTTCCTACCTCCTTGACCAACCTTCCTCCTCCTTGACCAACCTTCCTACCTCCTTGCCAACCTTCCTACCTCCTTGACCAACCTTGCTGCCTCCTTGACCAACCTTGCTGCCTCCTTGACCAACCTTCCTACCTCCTTGACCAACCTTCCTACCTCCTTGACCAACCTTCCTACCTCCTTGACCAACCTTACTGCCTCCTTGGCCAACCTTCCTACCTCCTTGACCAACCTTCCTACCTCCTTGACCAACCTTCCTGCCTCCTTGACCAACCTTCCTACCTCCTTGACCAACCTTCCTACCTCCTTGACCAACCTTCCTACCTCCTTGACCAACCTTCCTACCTCCTTGACCAACCTTCCTACCTCCTTGACCAACCTTCCCCTCCTTGACCAACCTTCCTACCTCCTTGACCAACCTTCCTACCTCCTTGACCAACCTTCCTACCTCCTTGACCAACCTTGCTGCCTCCTTGACCAACCTTCCTACCTCCTTGACCAACCTTGCTGCCTCCTTGACCAACCTTCCTACCTCCTTGACCAACCTTGCTGCCTCCTTGACCAACCTTCCTACCTCCTTGACCAACCTTCCTACCTCCTTGACCAACCTTCCTACCTCCTTGACCAACCTTCCTACCTCCTTGACCAACCTTCCTACCTCCTTGACCAACCTTACTGCCTCCTTGGCCAACCTTCCTACCTCCTTGACCAACCTTCCTACATCCTTGACCAACCTTCCTACCTCCTTGACCAACCTTACTGCCTCCTTGGCCAACCTTCCTACCTCCTTGACCAACCTTCCTACCTCCTTGACCAACCTTGCTGCCTCCTTGACCAACCTTACTGCCTCCTTGGCCAACCTTCCTACCTCCTTGACCAACCTTCCTACCTCCTTGACCAACCTTACTGCCTCCTTGGCCAACCTTCCTACCTCCTTGACCAACCTTCCTACCTCCTTGACCAACCTTGCTGCCTCCTTGGCCAACCTTCCTACCTCCTTGACCAACCTTCCTACCTCCTTGACCAACCTTACTGCCTCCTTGGCCAACCTTCCTACCTCCTTGACCAACCTTACTGCCTCCTTGGCCAAACTTCCTACCTCCTTGACCAACCTTCCTACCTCCTTGACCAACCTTCCTACCTCCTTGACCAACCTTCCTACCTCCTTGACCAACCTTACTGCCTCCTTGGCCAACCTTCCTACCTCCTTGACCAACCTTACTGCCTCCTTGGCCAACCTTCCTACCTCCTTGACCAACCTTGCTGCCTCCTTGGCCAACCTTCCTACCTCCTTGACCAACCTTCCTGCCTCCTTGACCAACCTTCTGCCTCCTTGACCAACCTTCCTACCTTACCCTTGCCCTGAACCTTCCTACCTCCTTGACCAACCTTCCTACCTCCTTGACCAACCTTCCTACCTCCTTGACCAACCTTCCTGCCTCCTTGTCCAACCTTCGTGCCTCCTTGTCCAACCTTCGTGCCTCCTTGTCCAACCTTCGTGCCTCCTTGTCCAACCTTCGTGCCTCCTTGGCCAACTTTCGGGCCTCCTTGGCCATTCTTCGTGCCTCCTTGGCAGGAATTAAGATAAAGGCTTCACAAATTTACCAAAACTTCAAGACAGTTTTTAAGAGGAAACTGGACAAATATCTTCACCAGGAGCCAGATCAACCAGGCTGTGATGGATGTGTGGGTCAGCGGGCCTCCAGCAGCAACAGCCTGGTTGACCAGTGTAGCACCAGACGAGCCTGGCCCAGGACCGGGCTCCGGAAGTGTTGGTCACAGTTGGTCACTATGACCAACACTGTGGTCACTGTGACCAACACTGTGGTCACTGTGACCAGTAGCAGTCATTAACGTGTGCTCCTGGTTATTGTTCATCACGAGGTGACCACGACGCCCTCTCTGCTGGTGTCGGAAGTGGTGGAGGTCTTGACAGGAGGTAGTGGAGGTCTTGACAGGAGGTACATGGAGGTAGTGGAGGTCGTGACAGGAGGTACATGGTAGTGGAAGTCTTGACAGGAGGTACATGGTAGTGGAGGTCTTGACAGGAGGTACATGGAGGTAGTGGAGGTCGTGACAGGAGGTACATGGTAGTGGAAGTCTTGACAGGAGGTACATGGTAGTGGAGGTCTTGACAGGAGGTACATGGAGGTAGTGGAGGTCGTGACAGGAGGTACATGGTAGTGGAAGTCTTGACAGGAGGTACATGGTAGTGGAGGTCTTGACAGGAGGTACATGGTAATGGAGGTTTTGACAGGAGGTACATGATAGTGGAAGTCTTGACAGGAGGTACATGGTAGTGGAAGTCTTGACAGGAGGTACATGGTAGTGGAAGTCTTGACAGGAGGTACATGGTAGTGGAGGTCTTGACAGGAGGTACATGGTAGTGGAGGTCTTGACAGGAGGTACATGGTAGTGGAGGTCGTGACAGGAGGTACATGGTAGTGGAAGTCTTGACAGGAGGTACATGGTAGTGGAGGTCTTGACAGGAGGTACATGGTAGTGGAGGTCTTGACAGGAGGTACATGATAGTGGAAGTCTTGACAGGAGGTACATGGTAGTGGAAGTCTTGACAGGAGGTACATGGTAGTGGAGTTCTTGACAGGAGGTACATGGTAGTGGAAGTCTTGATAGGAGGTACATGGTAGTGGAAGTCTTGACAGGAGGTACATGGTAGTGGAGGTCTTGACAGGAGGTACATGGTAGTAGAAGTCTTGACAGGAGGTACATGGAGGTAGTGGAAGTCTTGACAGGAGGTACATGGAGGTAGTGGAGGTCTTGACAGGAGGTACATGGAGGTAGTGGAGGTCTTGACAGGATAACTTCCGGGCCACTCAGCACTTAGATCATTATTTCCGCCAGCAGCGCTGGTCACCTTCTCTTGCTCCGCCAAGACCACTTCCGCCACCACCGCTCCTGCCGTCGTCGCCGCCGCCGCCGCTAACTTCACCGGGGTCATTGTAGCACGGAATGTTAACGTCAGTGGCTGCTGTCTGCTAAACAATAATAGGAACATAAGAAAGAAAGAGCACTGCAGCAGGACTACTGGCCCATGCTAGGCAGGTCCACCACACACACAAGAACATAAGGAAGGAGGAACACTGCAGTAGGCCTGTTGACCCATACTAGACAAGTCCTCCTTCACAAATTCATCCCACTAACATAATATTTGTACTTGTTTAAGCTATTTGTAAAGCTATACGAGGTTGTCACTTCAGTGAAGATACGGCATTAACAAACAAGTGCTTTACTAAATTCTTTCTAAATCTAATTTTTTTCAACTTGAAACCATTGCTACGAGTCCTGTCTTGTTTATTTTTAGCACGTTATTTATATCTCCTTTATTTACTCCTGTCTTCCAATTATACACCTCAATATCTTCCTTAACTCTACGTGTTGCTAGAGAGTGCAGGTTCAGGGCCTCAGTCTATCCTCATAGGGAAGATTTCTGATACATGGGATCAACTTTGTCATCCTCCTCTGTACGTTTTCCAGCGCACTTATATCCATCCTATAATACGGTGACCAGAACTGTGCAGCATAATCTAAATGAGGCCTAACCAACGATATATGGAGTTGAACAATAACCTGCGGACTCCTGTCATTTATACTTCTTGATATGAAACCAGGAATTCTGTTCACTTTATTACGAACGCACTGTTGTCTTGACTTTCGGTTGCTGCTAAAGACAACTCCTAAATCTTTTTTCGCACTCAGAGTGATTGATGTCTTTATAAATACCATAGCTGTTCCCTTTTCCCAAGCTTGGAACCTTGTATTTGTCTGCGTTAAGGACCATCTGCCACATCTCTGACCACAGCATCAAGACAGCCACATCTCTGACCACAGCATCAAGACAGCCACATCTCTGACCACAGCATCAAGACAGCCACATCTCTGACCACAGCATTTAGACAGCCACATCTCTGACCACAGCATCAAGACAACCACATCTCTGACCACAGCATCAAGACAACCACATATCTGACCACAGCATCAAGACAGCCACATCTTTGACCACAGCATCAAGACAGCCATATCTCTGACCACAGCATCAAGACAACCACATCTCTGACCACAGCATCAAGACAACCACATCTCTGACCACAGCATCAAGACAACCACATCTCTGACCACAGCATCAAGACAACCACATCTCTGACCACAGCATCAAGACAACCACATCTCTGACCACAACATCAAGACAACCACATCTCTGACCACAGCATCAAGACAACCACATCTCTGACCACAGCATCAAGACAACCACATCTCTGACCACAGCATCAAGACAACCACATCTCTGACCACAGCATCAAGACAACCACATCTCTGACCACAGCATCAAGACAGCCACATCTCTGACCACAGCATCAAGACAGCCACATCTTTGACCACAGCATCAAGACAGCCACATCTCTGACCACAGCATCAAGACAACCACATCTCTGACCACAGCATCAAGACAACCACATCTCTGACCACAGCATCAAGACAACCACATCTCTGACCACAGCATCAAGACAACCACATCTCTGACCACAACATCAAGACAACCACATCTCTGACCACAGCATCAAGACAACCACATCTCTGACCACAGCATCAAGACAACCACATCAGAGATGTGGTGCAAAGTACAATTAGCAAGAGCCCTTAGTATTCTGTGGAGAAAGAGCTTAGATCTAGGTGAAATTCCAGAGGCCTTAAAGAGTGCAGACATAGCTCCTTTGCATAAGGGAGGTAGTAGAGCACTAGCTAAAAATTACAGACCAGTAGCCCTCACTTCTCACATCATAAAAATCTTTGAAAGAGTGATGAGACGGCAGATTACAAAGTTCTTGGACCAGCACAACCAACATAACCCGAACCAGCATGGCTTTAGAGCGGGTCGATCATGCCTGTCACAGCTGCTGAACCATTATGACAGAATTACGGAGGCATTGGAGGACGACCAAAACGCAGATGTGATTTACACAGATTTTGCAAAGGCGTTTGACAAATGCGATCATGGAGTGATAGCGCACAAAATGAGGGCCATAGGCATTACGGGGAAGGTAGGCAGATGGATTTTTGAGTTCCTAACACAAAGAACACAAAAAGTAGTAGTGAACAGGGCAAGATCCAGTGTTACAAAATGACACGATATCTATTTACAATAGATATCTCCAGTGAACACTAGAAAGGAAAGCCCTTCTAGCATCCAGCCTGTTACTGGGCTTTTGCAACAAAGTCAGTATCCTGGTTCAGTTATCCGACATATTATATAGATTAAGGGGATTTCAACTGATAGGGTACTAACCAAAGTAAATGATTTAAAAGATTTATTAACAAAGTGAGAAAATCTAGGGTGGCAAAGTAAAGCAAATATAAAGATATTAAGATATCAATTAGGATAATTAGGAGGGTAGCTCCTACACTGCTCTCATATACTATAAGTCTGTTTTGATGGCACATATATATAAATGACTGAGAAGTACCGACAGGTACAATGTCAGTAATAACAATAATATATACAAATAATAATATGTGTACGAGTGTGCTCCCGGTAACTATGACTCGACTCAACCAGTGTACGACAGAACAACTTCTCATAAGCTAGCTGTACTAAACTTACAATCTGAACAGCGGGATTGTACAGTAAAATGACCACTTCGCATAACAGCACTATAACAGGCAACAGCAACACAGCATCAGGAACAAGGAGATAGAAAATCGACCCTAACTGGGGACCATCAGTAGATCCTCCAAAACAGTCATAAAACTCCCTTTCTACTGAAACTAGGTTCATCATAAACAATCCCAAACTGTGGCGGTGCACAGATGCCTTATCGAAGTAGGTCCAGAGCTAGAGCTTGAGACCTGAGTTTTATCAAAGAGTGTCAAAGTGACACACAACCCAGAACAAAGTCGAAAAATCACTGTCTAGTCTATTCTCTGTGAACAGAGTTACACAGAGTTCTGAGAAGTATGATTCGCCTCACCAACGAATTCATACTCTACCCAATAGAGTCTAATGTCGAGAACAACAAGAGTGAGGAGTTGACTCGACGAGGGCAGCAGGCCAGAGAGAGAGATCAAAGAGGAACAACCACCCAGCTCAGGTGTGTCCAGAGACTGACTCCTCCCCGCAACAAGACGCCGGCAGCCTAACAGTCGTTAGCCAACACCAAGGCAGTTACTACACACACTCGAGCACAACATAAAATATCCTACCTAAAGTAAATAAATACAAATGATAATCTAATAATAATATAAAGCAAAATATTTACGATTTAGCTATAATCGAGAATATTCGCAATATAAAATTATAGAAAATTGAAATATACATTATATACATTGAGGCCCAGTTCAAGGGGCGCAACACCCCCCCATCACGACAAACGGTCGCACTAGGAGAAGTAATAATGTCTCATGTCTCAAATATTTCTTAAGTATCAACATCTCAGAGACCTTCAGTTAACTCTTAAACTTTTCTACAGTGTCATTTCACTAGGATATGTCCCTCGTACTAGGGCAGTATACAACTTCGTATATCAGCATAATCAAGGTTATGTCCATACACTGATGTAGAGGGGACAGCATAGAGACATCTGAGGCTCGAACAGTGGTGGTCATAGTGGTGACGACTACACAACAGCAGTCTTGTGCGATCGGAGACGACATTCCACTCTAATACAGTGGTAGGGGAATGTGAAGCAGCAAGGACTGGACTCCATGGGGAAGCTTGAGAGAATAACGTGTGTAGAGAAGTGGGGGGGGTCACTGCGGAGCAGTCTGCTCGGTAACAAACATCGCCCACCCAACACACTCACACTCAGCTTCTCTCCATATCTCCTTCACAACACACCAACTTACAAAACACATTACTGTAGATACATGGAAAGAAATTATAATTAGACACGAATACATAAATTTACATGGGCAGTATTGATTTTACGTTACTTTACTTAATTAATCAAAGTAGCAAGTAACAAAATAGTATATTGGGCACAAAATTTACGTTAATTTAAATGTTGTAAGGATAATTAAGGACGTGACAGAGCGTCGGCAATTACATTACATCGACCACTAATATGTTTAATACTTATGGAGTAAGGCTGGATCCTGAGAGCCCACCTCATTATCCTAGCATTTTTACTCTTCATTGTGTTAATATAGGTGAGAGGATTGTGGTCAGAAAATACATTTATCTTAAAAGGAGAAGTACCCAAATATACATCAAAATGTTCTAACGACACCACGAGAGCTAGTGCCTCTTTTTCAATAGTGGCATAGTTTTTCTGATGTCGTTTGAGTTTAGAAGAATAGTAGCAGATAGGATGCAATATGTCAGTGGAGGTGGATTTTTGCATCAATACCGCTCCCACTGCATAACCACTCGCATCTATATGCAGACAGAATGGTAGGTTGAAGTTAGGACTCTGCAAAACAGGAGCAGAGGAAAGCAAGCGCTTCAACCTTGTAAATGAGTCTGAACAATCTTGAGTCCAGATGAACTGGACTTTGCTACTAGTGAGCTCAGTAAGAGGAGCAGCGACTTGAGCAAAGTTAGGACAGAACCTGCGATAATATCCTGCCATACCCAGGAATCTTTGCACACCCTTTCTATCCTGTGGCACTGGAAATGCAGCAATAGCACGAACTTTAGCATCAATAGGAGCAACTTCACCTTGGCCTATACAAAAACCTAGATAGGTAATCTTGGCTTGACCAAAACTACACTTAGCCAAGTTAACAGTGAAATTGTAATGTGTCAGTTTCTCAAACAAAGCTCTGAGACGTGTCAAGTGTTGTTCCCATTCGTCACTGTACACCACTAAATCGTCAAGATAGGCTTCTACTCCGTCTAAGTTGCAGGTCAACTCGTTCATAATACGTTGAAATGACGAAGCAGCATTACATAAGCCGAATGGGGTGACGAGATAGTTGAACTAACTTACTTGAATGACGGCCACGACTGGAAGCCATACTCAGACGTAACTCTGGTGCGTGGTGTGTTTGCACGGACGACCAAGGCATCGTCCGTGTAATCGTAGTAATGAGCTGTAAGCAAGCAAACTTTATGAATGTCTAGCACATATATTTGTTATGTTGTGCGAGGTTTTTATTAATTTAGAGCTGGAAGCTATTGACAACTTCAGTGACAAAGCAGGTCATGGTCTCTATAAAAGTTTATGAATTAACATATGTATAACTGTGCGTGAGTAAATCCTACCCTTATGTGAATTACAAATGTTCATAGAGCTTATATATCTACACACACACGTGAAGCAGTATGGTTAATAGTGCTCCCAGGATTTAGCGTCTAGCAGCTGTCCTACGTTATTATTAGCGGTCATAGTACGTGATTGAATCAGTGAACATACCTACAAGAGTGTAACAGCTTTCTAGAGTGTGAATAATGTGATAACATCAAGAATTATACAATTTAAATTTGAATGTGGTGATTTTACTGGCAGGTGTGTGAGGGAGGGTAGCAATCAGCTGGTCAGTACCGGCGACAGTGTTGACACAAATAATCAAAACAACCATATTTAATGGGTCAAGGCTGGGACCTTTAATAAAAATAAATGCAAATATCTGGTTGGTTATATCAGCAGTGTAGTGATAAAGTCATAAACGAGTGATACTGTAAATAATGAACGAAAAAAATTAGTCAATCCCCATCACTTGGTGTTGTAACTACAGTTAGTATCATCAGATTTGTAATGACCATAACACTGAAGGAAAAAAAAAAAGAGTGAATACCAAGTTTTTTATGCATGACAAAATCTACGGAATGAGTTACAAAGTGAAGATCATAGCAGCCACCACCAGGAGCCGCCATTGTTGTGCAGACGACGTCACTTGTCTGTGTGTGGCAGCAATTTTTGGTTGGTGTCTAAAGTCTGAGTGTCTCGCCCTGCTGGTTGTATGCTATACCATCACTCTCTCCATAACTTTTAGTGCCAGCAGATAGATAGGAATAACTTTGGCAATATTTAGTAAGTGATTTAAAATCTTCAGAAGAGTTGTGTAGCCTAGCGACGCCCCCTCCCTTTTTTCTCAAAGAACTACAAGCTAGTAAACGTGCACGCACACATACAACGTGACACAGTAAGATTATAATGTAAATATTAGTATACATTAATAAGGATTAGTAGAAATATTTCTAACTCAAGAAGCACTAGCTGATAAGCGACCCTATTTTCCAAGAACAATGTAACGAGCACATACACACGTTACACCAGTAAGTATTATAATAGTAAATATTAGTATACATTAATAAGGATTAGTGAGAAATATTTCTATAATCTCCCAGAGTAGCGTAGCCTAGCGTGATAAAGCGACCCCCCCCCTCCCTTTGTTCTCAAAGAACAACAAGCTAGTAAACGAGCACACACACACATACACACGTGTACACCAGTAAGTATTATAGTATTAAATATTAGTATATGTTAATGTGGAATAGGGTGTGAAATATTTCTATAATCTTCAAAAGAGGAGGGTGGTCTAGTGTGTTAAAGTGACCCCTCCCCTTTTTTCAAAGACTGACACACACACACACAAACACACACACAGAGGAGCTGAGTCTCGACCCCTGCAACCACAATTAGGTGAGTACACACACACACACACACACACACACACACACACACACACGTACTCACGTACTCAGACAAACATAACCTAACATATTAGATCATAAATCCCTCCCCTCTACCACACCCATTTTTACACAAAGCTGAAGGAGCTAGAGCATCCTAACAGGATAAAAAATGGGATCTCAAAAGGGAGGACGTAAAGGCAAGGGAACTGAGGATGGTTGGTCTGAAAAGGAAGAATGGGTAGAATGGATCAAGAACAAAATGGATAAAGAATGGGAAAAAAGGTTAAATGAGCTTTACAGTAACATGTTAGAGAAGATATCTGCAGAGAGCAAAAAGTGGGAATCACAAGCTGTAGTAGCTGAGGCAAAGATACAAAGACTGGAGAAAGAAATGGATGTTCTGAAGCAAGATAAAAAGATGAGGTCTGAAAGGAGTAAGGTGATGGAAATGGGAACATCAGTAAGCAGGGATGGGACTGAAGGGGGAGATGGAGCTAAGAAGTCTTTAGCAGAAGTACTATCAGGTCATCAGAGTATCCAGGAGATGATAAGGGAAACAACAAAGGAGATGCTTAAATAAGATCCAGAGATATTGAGAGAAAAGAAATGGGAAGAAGAGAGGGAGAGGTCAATAATTATTCATGGGCTTCAGGAGGCTGAAGGGAAGACCTATGATGAAAGAAAGCATTGGGAGGAAACAGAGATTAAGAGCATCATTGCAATAACAGGAGAGAAGGACATGTCTCAGGTACAAAATTTTCACAGACTTGGGGGGTATTCGAGGGAAAAAAAGCGACCAATCAAATTGACATTCAAGACAGAAGTGGTAAGGAACAGGATACTACAACAGAAGCCAATGTTAAAAGAATCTCAGAAATATCAACAAGTGTACCTCAATCGAGACAGAACACGAAAAGAAGAGAGGGAGAGGTCAATAATTATTCATGGGCTTCAGGAGGCTGAAGGGAAGACCTATGATGAAAGAAAGCATTGGGATGAAACAGAGATTAAGAGCATCATTGCAATAACAGGAGAGAAGGACATGTCTCAGGTACAAAATTTTCACAGACTTGGGGGGTATTCGAGGGAAAAAAAGTGACCAATCAAATTGACATTCAAGACAGAAGTGGTAAGGAACGGGATACTACAACAGAAGCCAATGTTAAAAGAATCTCAGAAATATCAACAAGTGTACCTCAATCGAGACAGAACACACACACACACACACGTACTCACGTACTCAGACAAACCTAACCTAACATATTAGATCATAAATCCCTCCCCTCCACCACACCCATTTTTACACAAAGCTGAAGGAGCTAGAGCATCCTAACAGGATAAAAAATGGGATCTCAAAAGGGAGGACGTAAAGGCAAGGGAACTGAGGATGGTTGGTCTGAAAAGGAAGAATGGGTAGAATGGATCAAGAACAAAATGGATAAAGAATGGGAAAAAAGGTTATATGAGCTTTACAGTAACATGTTAGAGAAGATATCTGCAGAGAGCAAAAAGTGGGAATCACGAGCTGTAGTAGCTGAGGCAAAGATACAAAGACTGGAGGAAGAAATGGATGTTCTGAAACAAGATATAAAGATGAGGTCTGAAAGGAGTAAGGTGATGGAAATGGGAACATCAGTAAGCAGGGAGGGGACTGAAAGGAGGGATGGAGCTAAGAAGTCTTTAGCAGAAGTACTATCAGGTCATCAGAGTATCCAGGAGGTGATAAGGGAAACAACAAAGGAGATGCTTAAATCAGATCCAGAGATATTGAGAGAAAAGAAATGGGAAGAAGAGAGGGAGAGGTCAATAATTATTCATGGGCTTCAGGAGGCTGAAGGGAAGACCTATGATGAAAGAAAGCATTGGGAGGAAACAGAGATTAAGAGCATCATTGCAATAACAGGAGAGAAGGACATGTCTCAGGTACAAAATTTTCACAGACTTGGGGGGGTATTCGAGGGAAAAAAAAGCGACCAATCAAATTGACATTCAAGACAGAAGTGGTAAGGAACAGGATACTACAACAGAAGCCAATGTTAAAAGAATCTCAGAAATATCAACAAGTGTACCTCAATCGAGACAGAACACAAAAAGAATGGGAACAACTGAAAGTGAGAGCAAGACGAAACCAGTGGAACGAAAGAGAGACAGGACAGGCAACGACAGACAGGAGAGAACAGCCTCTGGGGAAACATCAAACACATCTGTTTTTAGAAACCCCTCAACCCCTGTCACCACATATCAACCAAACACAATAACCACAAATAAACCATAGCCCCACCCCCCTAAGCACTAATTTCACAATCACAGTAGCTTCACATAATCTGCCCTGCCTCCCACCTCCCCAGCCTGCACCTTCCTCTCCCATCTCCCAAAATACAGTAATGGAAAGGAAGCTAAAGGTATGGTACACCAATGCAGATGGAATAACAAATAAGAGTGAAGAGTGGCAAGAACGAATCACTGATGCATCACATGACATCATAGCACTAACAGAGACAAAACTTACGGGGATGATACCAGATGCAATCTTTCCACCTGGATATCAGATCCTGAGGAAAGACAGAGAGAACAGAGGAGGGGGAGGAGTAGCGCTGCTCATCAAAAACCAGTCGAGTTTTGAGGAAGTGGGAGGAATGGACAGAAGGGAAACAAAAGACTTCATTGTTGGAACACTTCAGACTGGGGGTCCAAAGGTGATGATAGCAGTGATGTATAACCCACCACTGAACAGCAGGAGGACAAGACAAGAGTATGATGTGTACAATAGGGCAATGGTGAATACACTAGCTGAAGTGGCCAGGAAAGCTCATGGGTAGGACAAAATTACTCATAATGGGGGATTTTAACATAAAGAGATTGACTGGGAAAACCTAGAGCCACATGGGGGGACCAGAAACATGGAGGGCTAAAATGTTGGAGACTGTATTGGAGAACTTCATGCACCAACATGTTAGGAGAAGAGAGGAGAGGATGTTGCAGCGAGGCTGGATCTCGTATTCACCTTGAATAACTTAGACATAGGGGATATCACACACAAAAAACTCCTTGGCGCTAGTGATAATGATGTCCTGAGTTTTGAATACCTCGTAGAGTTACAAATGGAGAATGCAGCAGCACGAGAACAACGAGAGAAGCCGAACTTCAAAAAAAAAGGGGACTACATAGGAATGAGAAGTTTCCTGCATTAAGTGCAGTGGGAAAGATAACTAGAGGGAAAGACAGTAAATTAAATGATGGAACTAGTGACCACTAAGTGCAGGGAGGCAAAGGAGTTCATACCAAAAGGCAACAGAAAAAAATACTAAGACCAGAGTGAACCCATGGTTTAACTGGAGGTGTAAAGAGGCTAAAGCCAAGTGCGCTAGAGCATGGAAAAGGTATAGAAGGCAAAGGACTCAAGAAAACAAGGAATTGAACAGAAGAACCAGAAATGAATATGCTGGGATAAGGAGAGAGGCCCAGAGGCAATACGAGAACGACATAGCATCAAAAGCCAAATCTGAACCAAAGTTATTATACAGTCATATTAGGAGAAAAAAAACAGTCAATGACCAGGTAATCAGGCTGAGAAAAGAAGGAGGGGAGCTCACAAAGAGTGACCAGGAAGTATGTGATGAACTAAACACAAGATTTAGAGAAGCATTAACGGTAGAGACAGGGATGCTTCCAGCAAATCGTAGAGGTAGGGTGCAGCAGCAGGTGCTGGACACAATACACATAACCAAGGTAGAGGTGATGAAACTGCTAGGTGAACTAGATACCTCAAAGGCGGTGGGCCCAGATAACATATCTTCTTGGATACTGAGAGAAGGAGCAGAGGAACTGTGTGTGCCGCTAGCAACAATCTTCAGTAAATCTATCGAAACTGGACAATTGCCTGAGGCATGGAAGAACGCAAATGTAGTTCCAATTTTTAAGAAAGGAGACAGACAGGAAGCGTTAAACTACCGACCAGTGTCTCTGACTTGTATAGTATGCAAAGTAATGGAAAAGATCATCAGGAGAAGAGTTGTGGAACATATTGAAAAGATTGGGCTCATATATGACAATCAGCACGGCTTCAGAGATGGGAAATCCTGTGTCACAAATCTACTTAAGTTCTACGTTAAGGTAACATAAGTAAGACAGGAGAGATAGGGATGGGTAGATTGCATATTTTTGGACTGTAAGAAGGCTTTTGACACAATACCACATACGAGACTAGTGCAAAAATTAGAGCAGGTAGGATTAATAGGGAAAGTACTGCAATGGATGAGGGAATACCTAACAGGAAGGAAACAACGAGTGTTGGTACGTGATGAAGTATCAGAGTGGGCGCATGTGTCGAGTGGGGTTCCACAAGGGTCAGTCCTAGGTCTGGTGCTGTTTTTTATTTATGTGAATGACATGATGGAAGGAATAGATTCAGAAGTGTCACTGTTCGTTGATGATGTGAAACTGATGAGGAAAATACAAGCGGACGAGGATCAGTTAAGATTACAAGGGGATCTGGACAGACTACAAGTCTGGTCAAACAAATGGCTCCTGGAGTTTAACCCCAGTAAGTGTAAGATCATGAAGACCGCAGACGGCATACAGGTTAGGGTATCAAAGGTTGCAAACGTCACTTAAAGAAAAAGATCTTGGGGTAAGCATTATAACAAACATGTCTCCTGAGGCACACATCAATCAAATAACTGATGCAGCATATGGGCGATTGGCAAACCTGAGATTAGCGTTTAGAAATCTGAGTAAGGAGTCATTCATGACATTGTACACCGTGTATGTCAGGCCTATACTGGAGTATGCAGCACCAGTATGGAACCCTCACCTAGTCAAACACGTCACGAAATTGAAGAAAGTGCAAAAATTTGCAACACGATTAGTCCCGGAACTGAGAGGAATCTCTTATGAGGAGAGGTTAAGGGAACTCAACCTGATGACACTAGAGGATAGGATGGACAGGGGGGACATGATAACAACGTATAAAATACTGACAGGAATTGACAAGGTGGACAGGACTCGAATGTTTCAGAGATGGGATACAGGAACAAGGGGCCACAATTGGAAGCTGAAAACCCAAATGAGTCATAGGGATGTTAGAAAGTATTTCTTTAGCCTTAGAGTTGTCAGGAAGTGGAATAATCTGGAGAGTGAAGTAGTAGAACCAAGTTCCATACATAGCTTTAAGAAGAGGTATAATAAAGCTTATGTAGCAGAGAGAGAGTGAACTAGTATCGACCAGTAAAGAGGCGGGGCCAGGAGCTATGACTCGACCCCTGCAACTACATATAGGTGAGTACACACACACACACACACACACACACACAGCACTGCAATGGATCAGAGAATATCTGACAAGGAGGCAACAACGAGTCATGGTACGTGACGAGATGTCAGAGTGGGCACCTGTGACGAGTGGAGTTCCACAAGGGTCAGTCCTAGGACCTGTACTGTTTTTGGTATATGTGAATGACATAACGGAAGGGATAGACTCAGAAGTGTCCCTGTTTGCAGATGATGTGAAGTTAATGAGAAGAATTAAATCAGTCGAGGATCAGGCAGGACTACAAAGAGACCTGGACAGGCTACAATCCTGGTCCAGTAACTGGCTCCTTGAGTTTAACCCCGCCAAATGTAAAGTCATGAAGATCGGGGAAGGGCAAAGAAGACCGCAGACAGAGTATAGTCTAGGTGGCCAAAGACTGCAAACCTCACTCAAAGAAAAAGATCTTGGGGTGAGTATAATACCGAGCACATCTCCTGAGGCACACATCAATCCATACGGGCGGCTGGCAAACCTAAGAATAGCGTTCCAATACCTCACTAAGGAATCATTCAAGACTCTGTATACCATATACGTCAGGCCCATACTGGAGTATGCAGCACCAGTTTGGAACCCACACCTGGTCAAGAACGTCAAGAAATTAGAGAAAGTGCAAAGGTTTGCAACAAGACTAGTCCCAGAGCTAAGGGGATTGTCCTACGAAAAGAGGTTAAGGGAAATCGGCCTGACGACACTAGAGGACAGGAGGGTTAGGGGAGACATGATAACGACATCTAAAATACTGCGAGGAATAGATAAGGTGGACAGAGACAAGATGTTCCAGAGAGGGAACACAGAAACAAGGGGTAACAATTGGAAGTTGAAGACTCCTATGAGTCAAAGGGATGTTAGGAAGTATTTCTTCAGTCATAGAGCTGTCAGGAAGTGGAATAGCTTAGAAAGCGACACAGTGGAGGCAGGAACCATACATAGTTTTAAGACTAGGTTTGATAAAGCTCATGGAGCAGGGAGAGAGAGGACCTAGTAGCAATCAGTGAAGAGGCGGGGCCAGGAGCTATGACTCGACCCCTGCAACCACAAATAGGTGAGTACACACACACACACACACACACACACACTGCATTTTCTTGGACTGCAAGAAGGCGTTCGACACAGTTCCTCACAAGAGGTTAATGCAAAAGCTAGAGGATCAGGCACACGTAACAGGAAAAGCACTGTAATGGATCAGAGAATATCTGACAGGGAGGCAACAACGAGTCATGGTACGTGACGAAGTGTCAGAGTGGGCACCTGTGACGAGTGTCGTTCCACAAGGGTCAGTCCCAGGACCTGTACTATTTTTGGTATATGTGAATGACATAACAGAAGGGATAGACTCAGAAGTGTCCCTGTTTGCAGATGATGTGAAGTTAATGATAAGAATTAAATCAGTACACACACACAAGCACAAAACAGGCTAAGTATCTATCAACACGTGTCAATGACAAGGGATAACGAACGAACGAGGAGGCGTGGGTAGTCGTCAACCGTGCAGCTCCTGGATTATCGTACTTATGAAAAAGAGAAAGAAAATGAAAAACAGGTTTGGGTGAGTTGTTGTGTGCTGGAAGAGGCAGGGTGAGTACGAGACCAGTGAGGGGGCTCAATGAGACCAGGGGAATGAGACCATGAGAGGGCTCAAAGTACGAGACCAGTGAGGAGGGCTCAAGTACGAGACCAGTGAGGAGGGCTCAAAGTACGAGACCAGTGATGGAGGCTCAAGTACGAGCCAGTGATGAGGGCCAAGTACAAGTGAGGAGGCCAAAGTACGAGACCAGTGAGGGAGGGCTCAAGTCCCGAGACCAGTGAGGAGGGCTCAAAGTACGAGACCAGTGAGGAGGGCTCAAAGTACGAGACCAGTGAGGAGGGCTCAAAGTACGAGACCAGTGAGGGAGGGCTCAAAGTACGAGACCAGTGATGGAGGGCTCAAAGTACGAGACCAGTGAGGGAGGGCTCAAAGTACGAGACCAGTGAGAGAGGGCTCAAAGTACGAGACCAGTGAGGGAGGGCTCAAAGTACGAGACCAGTGAGGGAGGGCTCAAAGTACGAGACCAGTGAGGGAGGGCTCAAAGTACGAGACCAGTGATGGAGGGCTCAAAGTACGAGACCAGTGATGGAGGGCTCAAAGTACGAGACCAGTGAGGGAGGGCTCAAAGTACGAGACCAGTGAGGGAGGGCTCAAAGTACGAGACCAGTGAGGGAGGGCTCAAAGTACGAGACCAGTGAGGGAGGGCTCAAAGTACGAGACCAGTGAGGGAGGGCTCAAAGTACGAGACCAGTGAGGGAGGGCTCAAAGTACGAGACCAGTGAGGGAGGGCTCAAAGTAAACAATGATCATATTTTGTGAAGTGTCATGTGGCGTGATAGGTAAGGAAATGGGTTGTGGGACGAGACAGTACGTGTCGCTAATACAATCATGTCACATAAATGTTGCGTTTAAAATCATTAGAACCCTCATAGCTGAATGGTTACAGCACTGGACCTGCTACATGAACGAACCTCTGTTCGAGTCCTCGTCTGTTTTTGTGCTTAATTCAATGACAGTTGTTCATTACGACTGATCTGAGTTTATTAACTATATGGTTTTGAGCGGCATGAGAACAGAAATGTCATGAAAGCAATAGGGGTGTGCAATTTTGTCTGGTCATACTTGGTGCTGCAAATCAAACAATGTGATACCACTAAAGTACTGGTTGTACAATGATCATATTATCAAGAACCCTCGTCGGTGTGTACCAGCGTGGAGCCTGAGACATTCCAGGACACCACCTTCAGTCCCCGTCAATTATTTTGTTCAGTCATTGACAGTCGTTCATTATGACTAATCTTGGGGTTATAGACAATTCAGATATAAAAATAAAAATAGTTTAGATTAGATTAGATGAGATTTCTAAGGTAGATTGAGCTAAAATGAAAATGTTTACACCATATTTAATGGGAGGTCAGTGTTTAGGAGAAGTCAGTTTATTTGACTAATTCAGCTTATTAGTCACAATATACATACTTACACACACACACACACACACACACACACACACACACACACACACACACACACACACAGGAATGTTAGGAAGCATTCTCAGCCAAAAGTAGTAGGAAGTGGAATAGTCTAGAGAAAGATATAGTGGAGGCAGGAACCATACATAGTTTTAAGACGAGGTATGATAAAGCTCATGGAGCAGGGAGAGCAGAGACCCAGTAGCGGACAGCGAAGAGGCGGGGCCAGGAGCTGAGTCTCGACCCCTGCAACCACAATTAGGTGAGTACAATTAGGTGAGTACACGACAGAAGAAAACAGGAGGAGAAAGAAAGGATCGAAGGTATCATGCTAGCAATAGGGGGAGACACGTCCCAAGTGACAAATATTCGGAGAATCGGGTGGTATACAAGGGAAAGAAATCGACCTCTCAAGGTAATCTTCAAAGCAGAATCAGCCCGCACCACGATCCTGCAAGAGAAAGCTCGGCTGAGGACGAATCAGGGGTACCGGAATGTATACCTAGATCGGGACAGAACGCAGGAAGAAAGGGAGGCCCGGAAGGAGAAGATAAGAAGGCGAAGAGAGGAGAGAGGGGAGACAGCGAGATACGGAGGACACAAAGCCCAAGCAGGACAAACACACACACTGGAAGTACCTATGGCAGGCCTCAAATCACAAAAACCCTACGACAACCATACACTTTAACACCACACACACTTATCAGTGCCCCTGCCCCCACCCCAGCAACTCAAAACCCACCATCACAGCTACCCCCACCCCCACCACAAACTCCACCCCACCAACCCATACCCCAACCATACAATCCCCCCACCCATGCTGCAACCCCCTATGGGCACCTTGCCCCCCCCAACCCACCAAGATCTCCCCAGGGCCACAGTATTAGAAACAATGTTGAAGGTTTGGTACACAAGCGCGGATGGAATTACGAATAAGTATGAAGAGTGGAATGAAAGAAACTAAACTAAATGAGACAGTAACAGATGCAATCTTCCCACAGGGATATCAGATCCTGAGGAAAGATAGAAGGAGCAGGGGGAGGAGGGTCGCACTGCTTGTAAGGAAGCGTTGGAGATTCGAGGAAATGGAAGGAATGGAGGTGTGTAGAGAAAGGGACTTCATAGTAGGTACCATCCAGTCTGGGGAGCACAAGATAGTCATTGCAGTGATGTATAACCCACCACAGAACTGCAGGAGGCCAGGTGAGGAATATGATGAGAAAATCAGAGCGATGGTGGACACTCTGGCGGAGGTGGCAAGAAAAGCGCACTTGAGCAGAGCGAAGCTACTGGTCATGGGCGATTTCAACCACAGGGAGATCGACTGGGAGAACCAAGAACCACGTGGGGGTCCAGAAACTTGAAGAGCCAAGATGATGGACGCGGTACTGGAAAACCTGATGCACCAACATGTCAGGGACACGACCAGAGTGAGAGGAGAAGACGAACCAGCAAGACTGGACCCTCTATTCACCCTGAACAGCTCAGATATTGAAGACATAACACACGAGAGCCCCCTGGGAGCCAGTGACCATATGGTGCTGAGCTTTGAGTACATTGTAGAGCTACAGGTGGAGAGGGATAACGGTACCGAAAGAGACAAACCAGACTTTAAAAGATGAAACTACACGGGCATGAGGAATTTCCTGCAGGAGGTTCAGTGGGAAAGGGAAATGGAAGGACAGACAATAAATGAAATGATGGAATACGTAGGGGCAAAGTGCAAGGAGGCAGAGGAACGGTTTATACCCAGAGGAAAAAGATTAAGCGGGAAGGCCAGTAAGCCCCTGGTTTACCCAAACGTGCAGGGAGGCAAAGACTCAGAGTGTCAGAGAATGGAAAAGGTACAGAAGGCAAAGAACCCAAGTAAACAAAGAGATTTGTAGAAGAGCTAGAAACGAGTATGCACAAGTACGGAGGGAGGCCCAGAAACAGTACGAAAACGACATAGCATCGAAAGTTAAGTCCGACCCGAAACTGATGTACAGTCACATCAGAAGGAAGACAACAGTCAAGGACCAGGTGATAAGGCTGAGGAGAGAAGATGTGGAACTCACAAGTAACGATCAAGAGGTATGTGAGGAGCTCAACTTGAGGTTTAAGGAAGTATTCACAGTGGAGGAAGGAAGGCAGCTGGGTAGACAGGACGGGGTGCATCACCAACAAGGGATGTATCAAGTGCTGGAGGGCATACACACAACTGAGGAGGAGGTGAAGCAGTTACTCAGTGACCTCGATACCTCAAAGGCGATGGGTCCGGACAATATCTCTCCATGGGTTCTTCGGGAAGGAGCTGAGGTACTGAGTGTGCCACTTACCATAATATTCAACACATCCCTTGAAACTGGGCAGCTACCTGAGGTATGGAAGAAGGCCAACGTAGTCCCCATCTTTAAAAAAAGGAGACAGAAAAGAGGCACTAAACTATAGACCGGTGTCACTTACGTGTATAGTGTGCAAAGTCCTGGAGAAAATCA
Organism: Cherax destructor; assembly: GCA_009830355.1. Taxonomy (NCBI): domain Eukaryota; kingdom Metazoa; phylum Arthropoda; class Malacostraca; order Decapoda; family Parastacidae; genus Cherax; species Cherax destructor. The sequence goes on from WNWK01013222.1 coordinate 37,601, forward strand.
TCAGGAAAAGAATGGTGGAGCACCTTGAGCTGAACAGGATAATAAACACCAGACAGCACGGATTCCGGGAAGACAAATCCTGTGTAACAAACCTCCTAGAGTTCTATGATAAAGTAACAGAGGTAAGGCAAGAGAGAGAAGGGTGGGTTGATTGCATTTTCCTGGACTGCAGGAAGGCCTTCGACACAGTTCCTCACATGAGATTAGTAAAGAAGTTGGAAGAACAAGCATGTATAACAGGAAGGGCACTGGAATGGATCAGGGAATACCTCACAGGGAGGCAACAATGGGTCATGGTGCGTGATGAGGTATCACAGTGGGCGCCTGTGACGAGCGGTGTACCGCAGGGGTCAGTCCTAGGACCAGTGTTATTCTTGGTATATGTAAATGACATGACAGACGGGATAGACTCAGAAGTGTCTCTGTTCGAAGATGATGTGAAATTAAAGAGGAGAATCACATCGGAAGAGGACCAAGCAGGACTTCAAACAGACCTGGACAAGCTTGACATCTGGTCTAGCAACTGGCTTCTCGAATTCAATCCCACCAAATGCAAAGTCATGAAGATCGGAGAAGGGCAAAGAAGACCGCTGACAGAGTACAGGCTAGGCGGACAAAGGCTACAAACCTCGACAAAGGAGAAAGACCTTGGGGTGAGTAAAACGCCAAGCACGTCTCCGGAGGCACACATCAACCAGATAACCGCGGCAGCATATGGGCGACTGACAAACCTAAGATTAGCGTTCCGTTACCTTAACAAGGAATCGTTCAAGACACTGTACACCGTACACTGTACACTGTACGCCCATACTAGAATATGCAGCACCAGTCTGGAACCCACACCTGGTCAAGCACGTAAAGAAACTAGAGAAAGTGCAAAGGTTTGCGACAAGGTTAGTTCCACAACTCAGGGGTCTGTCCTATGAAGAAAGGTTGAGGGAAATATGACTAACAACACTGGAGGAAAGAAGGGTCAGAGGAGACATGATAACGACATATAAAATACTGCGGGGAATTGACAAGGTAGACAGTGACAGGATGTTCCAGAGAGGGAACACAGAAACAAGGGGACACAACTGGAAGCTGAAGACTCAGATGAGTCAAAGGGATGTTAGGAAGCATTTCTTCAGCCACAGAGTAGTCAGGAAGTGGAATAGTCTAGAGAAAGATATAGTGGAGGCAGGAACCATACATAGTTTTAATTAATACAAGGTATGATAAAGCTCATGGAGCAGGGAGAGCAGAGACCCAGTAGCGGACAGCGAAGAGGCGGGGCCAGGAGCTGAGTCTCGACCCCTGCAACCACAATTAGGTGAGTACACACACACACACACACACACACACACACACACACACACACACACACACACACAAACACACATATATATATATATATATATATATATATATACACTTACTACCTGTATCTACCAACCTACTAACTACCTATATAAGAACATACGAAAGAAGGAACACTGCATCAGGCTTACTGGCCCATGCGAGTCACGTCCAATTCTCCTACCAGCTTAAGCCAATGCCCTAACCTATTCGAGTCAGGTCACATTCACTTAAGGAAGGAGCACGGCATCTGACCTAGTAGCACAAGCTAGTCAGGTCGAACTCACACCCATCCACACCCACTCATGTATTTATCTAACCTATTTTTAAAACTACACAACGTCTTAGCTTCTATGACGGTACTCGGGAGTTTGTTCCACTCATCCACAACTCTAGTACCAAAATAACAAAAAAAGGCACAATACCTTGACTGGAACAATACACACACAACCCGCACATATAAAAGAGAGGAGCTTACGACGACGTTTCGGTCCGACTTGGACCATTTACAAAGTCACACTAACACACAGGACAGGTGGAAGGGGTATATATAGGCAGGCAGACAGTGGAGGGTACAAGAGAGTGGGGCAATAATGGAGGTAGTAGTAGAAGTGGTAGTAGAAGTAGTAGTGGAGACAGTCATATGCTAGGAAAGGAGCACTGCAATGAAGCTGGCGGCCCGCATGGGTAGGACAAGAACACAGAGGGAGGAAAAAGCGAATAAAATAAAGCAGGACAAAAACAAGGCAAAAGAAAATAAAAGAAAACCCATAGGAGAAAAAGGAGAAGGGGGAAGAGATGAAAGGGAAAGGAATCAGGTTAAGTCACGGGTGTTCTGAAGTTTGGAGCATTTAACAAAGCCCTGGCTTTGTCTCTGTTGATGCTTTCCTCTCCCTTTACATTGTTAAATGCTCCAAACTTCAGAACACAAGAGAAAGCAGAGTCTATGAAATGGGAAGGGTAGCCAAGACGGGAAAATGAATTATGAAGAGTGGAAATTTCTGCTTCAAGGAACTGAGGATCACAAATGCGGAGAGCACGGATAAAGAGGGAGATAAGAACACTCTTCTTGACAGAGGAGGCATGATAAGAGAAGTAGTGAATGTACATGCCACTGTGCATAGGCTTGCGGTACACGGAAAAGGCAAAACCTGTAACTGAGCGGTGGACATGAACATCAAGGAAAGGAAGCAAGGAATTAGATTCCCAATCAGCTTTAAACTTAATGGAAGGAGCAAGATTATTAAGAGCATCAAGAAATGGTAGGAAGAGACTTGAGTTATGAGACCAAAGAGCAAAGATGTCGTCTACATAGCGGAGCCAGAGTGAAGGACGTACATCAATAGTGGGAAGAACAGTCTCGAAGTATTCGAAGTCTCGAAGTCTCGAAGTATACCAAACCAGTGCTTTCCTATATCCTTCCTGAATCTGAAGTGTTCCAACTTAAAGCCATTTCTGTGAGTCCTCTCTATTCTAGATATTTTTAGCATGCTATTTATATCCCTTTTATTTATTCCTGTTTTCTATTTATACACTTCAATCATATCCCCGCTAATTCTACGCCTTTCTAGGGCCCTCAGTCTATCCTCATAGGGAAGATTTCTGATACATGGATCAAGTTTGTCATCCTCCTTTGTACGTTTTCCAGAGCATTTATAACCATTCTGTAATACGGTGACCAGAACTGTGCAGCATAATCTAAATGAGGCCTAAACAAGGATATATAGAGTTGAAGAACAACCTGAGGACTTCTATTATTTCTACTTCTTGATATGAAGCCAAGGATTCTGTTAGCTTTATTGCGAACACTTATGCACTGTTGTCTTTCTTACCATGCTTCCTCTGTAAAGAAAAGTGTTCTTATTTCCCTCTTTCTCTGTGCTCTCCGCATTTGTGATCCTCACTTCTTGGATCGGAAATTTCCACTCTTCATAATTTGTTTTCTCGTCTTGGCTACTTTTCCTATTTCATAAACTCTTCTTTATCACGTGCTAAACGGACTTTCTTATATCCCTAAACAATGTCACTTTGTAAATGGTCCAAGTAGGACCGAAATGTCCTCGTAAGCTCCTTTCTTCCATGAGCGGGTTATTTGTTTATTTTCCCAAACTCCTTACTCATGTGAAATCTCGTGTTCTCTGCCTTCCTTATATTTCCAGTCTTTCTAATCTCATCAACTCTCTCCGTTTCTTAGACATTAAACATACTTTTCGCCAAACTAACACCCTTCACAGTTATCTAGTTCGCACCTCTCCTCCTGCTCTAGATGCCCCTGGTGTCTATTTCTTGCTTCTCTTGCCCTCTTCAGTACTTTGGAGAGACTGCCGCTCTCTTTCTGACAGACTCAATGAACATAAAAGAAGTGTTAGGCTTGACAACACCAAATAAAGCTCTTTTCTGTCATGTTAGAGATCATAGGCATCCTATTGACTGGTCCTCTGCCAAAACTGTCTACCCTACTTCTAGCTTTCACAGCCGCGTCTTATTGAAGCATCCCTAATACACAAATTTCTTAATATGAATCTTAGTCGTGGCTTTGTCTCTATAGATGCCTTCCTTTCTCATTACTTTGCCAAATGCTCTAAACTTCAGAACATTCGTGACTTGACCTGATCCTTTATCCTTACCCTACCTGTTCTCCTTTTTCTTTGTTTATTTTCCTTTCTTCTGCCTTAGTGTGTTCTGTCCATCAGTTTTTCCCACCCTCCCTGTGTTTTTTGTCCCACCCTTGTGGGTCCTTAGCTCTTCTGCAGTGCTCCTTTTCTTGTGCTTAGATTGACTCCATTTCTATTTCTACTCCATCTACTCCATTCCTCTACTATGGCTACTACCATTACTATTGCCTCCCTTCACCTTTCACTCCCCTTTCTCTCTTGTGACACTATACTACTCTCTTTCTCTCTACTTTCTACTACCACTATTACTTCTACTACTACTTCCACTACCACTACTAACTCTTTCTTTCTTGTTCCCGTCCTTGTTCCTCTCGCCTATATATATTACTGGCTCCTTCACTCTTTTGTGTTACTGAGACTTCGTAAATGGTCCAAGTCGGACAGAAACATTGTCGTAAGCCCCTCTTTCCTATGTGCGAGTTATGTAATGAATATGATATTGTGTATATGGACTTCAGTAAGGCTTTCAATAGAGTTCCACATCAGAGGCTATTGAGGAAACTTAAGGCACACGGAATAGGAGGAGAATTTTTTTCTTGGGAAGAGGCATGGTTGACAAATAGGCAGCAGAGAGTTTGCATAAATGGGGAGAAATCAGAATGAGGACACGTCACAAGCGGTGTCCCACAGGAGTCAGTGTTGGGCCCCTTGTTGTTCACAATTTACAAAAACGACATAGATGAGGGAATAAATAGCGACATAAGCAAATTTGCCATCCACTTCATTCAAATGAGGACATTAGAGCACACCAAGAGGATTTGAATAGACTGATGCAGTTGTCGGAGAAGTGGCAGATGAAGTTTAATATAGACAAATGCAAAGTTCTAAATGCGTGTCTGTCTCGCGCCCAGCAGACGGAGGATCAAACCTCCACAAAGTATTGCGCTGAATAACCCAAATAGGTTTAGCGCTTAACATGAATTATATAATTATATATATATATGGACAGGAAAATAACCATGCCACATATAAACTAAATAATGTAGATCTTAATACTTGTGATTGCGAGAAGGATTTAGGAGTTCTTGTTAGTAGTAATCTGAAACCAAGACAACAGTGCATAAGTGTTCGCAATAGAGCTAACAGAATCCTTGGCTTCATATCAAGAAGTATAAATAATAGAAGTCCTCAGGTTGTTCTTCAACTCTATATATCTTTGGTTAGGCCTCATTTATATTATGCTGCACAGTTATGGTCACCGTATTACAGAATGGATATAAATGCACGGGAAAACGTACAAAGGAGGATGACTAAGTTGATCCCATGTATCAGAAATCTTCCCTATGAGGATAGACTGAGGGCCCTGAATCTAGAAGAAAGGCGTAGAATTAGGAGGGATATGATAGAGGTGTATAAATGAAAACGAATTAATAAAGGGTATTTAAATAGCGTGGTAAAAATATTTAGCATTAACAGGACTCGCAGCAATGGTTTTAAATTGGAAAAATTCAGATTCAGGAAGGATGTAGAAATGCACTGGTTTGGTAATAGAGTTGTGGATGAGTGGAACAAACTCCCGAGTACCGTCATAGAAGCTAAGACGTTGTGTAGTTTTAAAAATAGGTTAGATAAATACATGAGTAGGTGTGGGTGGGTGTGAGTTGGACCTGACTAGCTTGTGCTACTAGGTCAGATGCCGTGCTCCTTCCTTAAACTGAGGCTGCTTCCTTGATAAGTGATGTAACAAGAAAAATGGATTCAACAATTTGAATTTCTGATTACAGAATCCTGTATTTATAATATGTAAAGTTATTATAGGAGAATCTGTTGAATAAAGAAATGGATGGAGTGATGCATTTACATAGACTATGAGAAAACCTTTGCTAGTGCTATCAGAGATACAAAGATCACTGGGTTATATGCAGTAATACCAGAAATATAAACGTTACACTTATACATAGTAACACCAGAACTGCAAAGATCACAATATTATACCTGGTAAAATTAGAAAAGCAAATATCACTCTTTTATATATAGTAATATTAAGGCTACAACGATAACCTTGTTATCCATAATATCAGAGATATTAAGGTTACTCATACATAATAACACCGGTGATGCGAAGATCACAATGTTTAACACAATAACACTAGAAGTTACACAGAGATCACACTTTTACATGAAAGAAAATACAGAAAAACTTAAATTAGAACATAAAAATCTATGACATTTAAATAGACGACTAAAATAAACAACAATTGGCTTCTCCATGGTGGTCTAGGTAGAGGAGTTCTTCTCTTCTGGCTGGACTATGTTTCTAGTCTACCCGGGCGGGTGTATTTACTGGGCGCAGATTTCTGTGTGTCCTCCCCAGTAATTACATCTTGTATATACTGATATTTCAACACTTGTGTTGTAATATTATATATGGGCAGTGCTTCATTGTGTTGCTACATTTGACAAGTTAAGTTCCTCTCTGAGGAAATGCTGTGTTTGGGGTTCACACCTCTCAACGTCCCCCTCAAATGTTGGAGTTTAAATCCAGTTTTTCCATTCATTATATGATAATATTTTGCTAAATAAGTGTTAAATGTGGGTAGAACACATTTTCACATTGTCAAGGATGAAACACTGACTGATAGAACCATTGTAACGTACTGTGAACATTGAACCTGAAAATTGGTTCTGAAAAATCTTGATTTTCATCCTCATAACAAGAACCACAATATTACTGAGACCTGATGTTGTAGTTAATTATTCAACGTTCACTTTGTGAATCACTTCAGAACACTTAACTAACTACAAGTTCATTTAAAATAATTGATCTTCATAACTTTAACATGTTTTTCTCAAAGTTTATTAAATGCTGTTATTTACACATACTTATTTGTCTGCACTTACACGTGTCAGCAGACATTCTTGTCTGCACTTACACGTGCAGCAGACATTGCGATACAGTTAACAGTAGATTTAGGCATTAGACAGACCATGCAGCATGTAGTTTGAGCATGTAGAGTAGCAGCAGAAGTAGTAGTCAGCATACTAGAGCTTGTAGCGTGAGCAGAAGTAGCAGCATCAGACAGCAAATAGTAGAACAGTAGTAGTAGTACAGTAGTAGATAGTAGCACGTAGTAGTAGTAGCAGTATACTAGCAGCAGATATAGTAGCAGAGTAGAGAGCTAGCAGTAGTAGTAGCTAGTAGTAGCAGTAGAGTAGTAGCAGACTAAGTAGTAGTAGCAGATAGTAGAGCAAGTATAGTAGAGTGAGCAGCTAGTAGCAGAAAGTAGAGCAGTACTAGTAAAGTAAGTAGCAGACAGTAGACAGCTAGTAGAGCAGTAGTAGTAGTAGCAGTACTATAGTAGCAGACAGTAGTACTAGTAGACTACAGTAGTAGCATAGTAGCAGTACTAGTAGAGAGTAGCAGTAGTGAGCAGCTAGTAGCAGAAGTAGTAGCAGTACTAATAGAGAGTAGAGAGCAGTAGTAGTGTAGTAGCAGAGAGTAGTAAGCAGTAGTAGTAGCAGACATGAGTAGTAGTCAGCTAGCAAGTAGTAAGCAGACTAGTACAGTAGCTAGAGCAGTAGCAGTAGAGCAGTAGTAGCAGTAGAGCTAAGTCAGTAGCAGTAGAGCAGCAATAGTAGAGCAGTAGCAGCTATAGCTAGCAGTAGTATTAGCAGTAGTAGTAGTAGCAGTACTAATAGTAGCAGATAGGCTAAAGTAGCAGTAGTAGTAGCAGTACTATAGTAGCAGCAGTATAGTAGTAGCAGTATAGTAGTAGCAGACTAGTAGTAGCATAGTAGTCAGCAGTGCTAGTAGTAGAGCTAGTAGTAGCAGTACTAGTAGTAGCAGCTATAGTAGTAGCAGTAGCAGCTAGTAGTAGCAGTACTAGTAGTAGCAGATAGTAGTAGTAGCAGTAGTAGCAGACTAGTAGTAGCAGTAGTAGTAGAGAGCAGACTAGTAGAGCTAGTAGAGTAGTAGCAGCAGCTAGTAGCAGTAGTCAGACAATAGTAGTAGTAGTAGCAGTAGTAGTAGTAGCAGTACTAAGTAGTAGTAGTAGCAGTACTAATAGTAGCAGTACTAATAGTAGCAGTAGTAGTGGTAGCAGTAGTAGTAATAGTGGCAGTAGTGGTTACTGTGTAATGGCGGGGTTAATTTTTAAGGCGAACTCGTCCTAATACTTAAAGATGACTAGTAATTTTCTTCTTTAATCGTCATTTTTGACAATATTAAACAGAATAAAGACAGTTTCGTCATGTCTGAAATATAAGCACCAGTTCTCATTAGAACTCCACATAGCAACCAAGAGTTACTTCTGCTGCTACTACTACTACTACTACTACTACTACACCACCACCACTACCACCAATGGCATGGACCTACTTATGCTTTTTCACATTATTTTCTTCCATATACTGGATATAATCTTTGCGTCCTTTTGTTGTTTGTATGGATTTATCAAAGCAATAATACGTCTGGTTAGTGGCACATAAGTCCTTTTTACCTTACATATTCTTGGTATTCTACCAACATTATTACAGAATTAATGATTTGTCCTCCATTCCGCGCTTAGAAATAAATAAAAAATCCCAACACTGATAAACTAGACTGTTCTCCAAACTATAAATATATTGTTTACTCTCACTGTATAAAGTTAGTTGCTAAGCTAAATACCTTCAATTTTATACTGCACATTTTCAACCCCTTAAAGTCTAATATGGATTATGCAATGAACTTTATTATAAATCAATGTAAAATTAGAACAAATGATTGTTCTGTGTAAACAAGCGTTCTTGATGGTCCGTGTGGCTACGTACTGAACCTTGATGGTCCGTGTGGCTACGTACTGAACCTTGATGGTCCGTGTGGCTACGTACTGAACCTTGATGGTCCGTGTGGTCTACGTACTGAACCTTGATGGTCCGTGTGGCTACGTACTGAACCTTGATGGTCCGTGTGGCTACGTACTGAACCTTGATGGTCCGTGTGGCTACGTACTGAACCTTGATGGTCCGTGTGGCTACGTACTGAACCTTGATGGTCCGTGTGGCTACGTACTGAACCTTGATGGTCCGTGTGGCTACTACTGAACCTTGATGGTCCGTGTGGCTACACTTGAACCTTGATGGTCCGTGTGGCTACGACTGAACCTTGATGGTCCGTGTGTCTACGTACTGAACCTTGATGGTCCGTGTGGCTACGTACTGAACCTTGATGGTCCGTGTGGCTACGTACTGAACCTTGATGGTCCGTGTGGCTACGCACTGAACCTTGATGGTCCGTGTGGCTACGTACTGAACCTTGATGGTCCGTGTGGCTACGTACTGAACCTTGATGGTCCGTGTGGCTACGCACTGAACCTTGATGGTCCGTGTGGCTACGTACTGAACCTTGATGGTCACGTGTGGCTACGTACTGAACCTTGATGGTCCGTGTGCTACGTACTGAACCTTGATGGTCCGTGTGCTACGTACTGAACCTTGATGGTCCGTGTGGCTACGTACTGAACCTTGATGGTCCGTGTGGCTACGTACTGAACCTTGATGGTCCGTGTGGCTACGTACTGAACCTTGATGGTCCGTGTGGCTACGTACTGAACCTTGATGGTCCGTGTGGCTACGTACTGAACCTTGATGGTCCGTGTGGCTACGTACTGAACCTTGATGGTCCGTGTGGTTACGTACTGAACCTTGATGGTCCGTGTGGCTACGTACTGAACCTTGATGGTCCGTGTGGCTACGTACTGAACCTTGATGGTCCGTGTGGCTACGTACTGAACCTTGATGGTCCGTGTGGCTACGTACTGAACCTTGATGGTCCGTGTGGCTACGTACTGAACCTTGATGGTCCGTGTGCTACGTACTGAACCTTGATGGTCCGTGTGGCTACGTACTGAACCTTGATGGTCCGTGTGCTATGTACTGAACCTTGATGGTCCGTGTGGCTACGTACTGAACCTTGATGGTCCGTGTGGCTACGTACTGAACCTTGATGGTCCGTGTGCCTACGTACTGAACCTTGATGGTCCGTGTGGCTACGTATTGAACCTTGATGGTCCGTGTGGCTACGTACTGAACCTTGATGGTCCGTGTGGCTACGTACTGAACCTTGATGGTCCGTGTGGCTACGACTGAACCTTGATAGTCCGTGTGGCTACGTACTGAACCTTGATGGTCCGTGTGGCTACGTACTGAACCTTGAGGGTCCGTGTGGCTACGTACTGAACCTTGATGGTCCGTGTGGCTACGTACTGAGCCTTGATGGTCCCTGTGGCTACGTACTGAACCTTGATGGTCCGTGTGGCTACGTACTGAACCTTGATGGTCCGTGTGGCTACGTACTGAACCTTGATGGTCCGTGTGGCTACGTACTGAACCTTGATGGTCCGTGTGGCTACGTACTGAACCTTGATGGTCCGTGTGGCTACGTACTGAACCTTGATGGTCCGTGTGGCTACGTACTGAACCTTGATGGTCCGTGTGGCTACGTACTGAACCTTGATGGTCCGTGTGGCTACGTACTGAACCTTGATGGTCCGTGTGGCTACGTACTGAACCTTGATGGTCCGTGTGGCTACGTACTGAACCTTGATGGTCCGTGTGGCTACGTACTGAACCTTGATGGTCCGTGTGCTACGTACTGAACCTTGATGGTCCGTGTGGCTACGTACTGAACCTTGATGGTCCGTGTGGCTACGTACTGAACCTTGATGGTCCGTGTGGCTACGTACTGAACCTTGATGGTCCGTGTGGCTACGTACTGAACCTTGATGGTCCGTGTGTCTACGTACTGAACCTTGATGGTCCGTGTGGCTACGTACTGAACCTTGATGGTCCGTGTGGCTACGTACTGAACCTTGATGGTCCGTGTGGCTACGTACTGAACCTTGATGGTCCGTGTGGCTACGTACTGAACCTTGATGGTCCGTGTGGCTACGTACTGAACCTTGATGGTCCGTGTGGCTACGTACTGAACCTTCAAATGTATGACACAATACACTTTCAACTGTAGTTCACTTTTACACCTACATCAATAATGTTATTGTGTATTATTTTTGTTAAGGCGCCTAAAATTGAAGTTCACCTCACACCTTCACCTCAACATCACCTCACATATTAACATGTAGTTCACCTCACACCTTCACCTCAACATCACCTCACATATTAACATGTAGTTCACCTCACACCTTCACCTCAACATCACCTCACACATTAACATGTAGTTCACCTCACACCTTCACCTCAACATCACCTCACATAGTTAGCAACAGTAGTGGTAGTACAGTGATCTGAGTAGTGCTGACAGTGACAATAACCAACAGTGGTAAACACATCACTGGTAGCAGAGTGTTCTCAGTGGTGCTGACAGTGACAATAACCAACAGTGGTAAACACATTACTGGTAGCAGAGTGTTCTCAGTGGTGCTGACAGTGACAATAACCAACAGTGGTAAACACATCACTGGTAGCAGAGTGCTCTGAGTGGTACTGACAGTGACAATAACCAACAGTGGTAAACACATCACTGGTAGCAGAGTGCTCTCAGTGGTGCTGACAGTGACAATAACCAACAGTGGTAAACACATCACTGGTAGCAGAGTGCTCTCAGTGGTGCTGACAGTGACAATAACCAACAGTGGTAAACACATCACTGGTAGCAGAGTGCTCTCAGTGGTGCTGACAGTGACAATAACCAACAGTGGTAAACACATCACTGGTAGCAGAGTGCTCTCAGTGGTGCTGACAGTGACAATAACCAACAGTGGTAAACACATCACTGGTAGCAGAGTGCTCTCAGTGGTGCTGACAGTGACAATAACCAACAGTGGTAAACACATCACTGGTAGCAGAGTGTCTCAGTGGTCTGACAGTGACAATAACCAACAGTGGTAAACACATCACTGGTAGCAGAGTGCTCTCAGTGGTGCTGACAGTGACAATAACCAACAGTGGTAAACACATCACTGGTAGCAGAGTGCTCTGAGTAGTGCTGACAGTGACAATAACCAACAGTGGTAAACACATCACTGGTAGCAGAATGCTCTCAGTGGTGCTGACAGTGACAATAACCAACAGTGGTAAACACATCACTGGTAGCAGAATGCTCTCAGTGGTGCTGACAGTGACAATAACCAACAGTGGTAGACACATCACTGGTAGCAGAATGCTCTCAGTGGTGCTGACAGTGACAATAACCAACAGTGGCAAACACATCACTGGTAGCACAGTGCTCTCAGTGTTGCTGACAGTGACAGTAACCAACAGTGGTAAACACATCACTGGTAACACAGTGTTCTCAGTGTTGATGGAAGATAGTCAAACCTGGGTTGTAAAAGCCCTAGAGGTATATACATAAATTTCCTCATTTTCATAAGAGGCCCAATTAATGTGACTAATATTTGCAACGCTGATTCTAAATGTAAATATTACTTTTTTTTTTATTGCTGGTCTGTAATGTTTACTGACTGCCGCCCAATGAATGGGTATGAAGCAAGTAATAAAACTGTCAGTCTAAATGACTGGTATGAAAATAATAATTGTTTATACACACACACACACACACACAGGAGGAGAGTGGTGGAGCACCTAGAAAGACACAAGCTTATAAACGACAACCAGCACGGTTTCAGAGAAGGAAAATCCTGTGACACAAAACTTCTGGAGTTTTATGACAAGGTAACAGAAGTAAGACACGAGAGAGAGGGGTGGATAGACTGCATTTTCTTGGACTGCAAGAATTCGTTCGACACAGTTCCTCACAAGAGGTTAATGCAAAAGCTAGAGGATCAGGCACACGGCTGGACCGACAGTGTCAACCAGACTCTCCCATGGAGAGTGTCAACCCGACTCTCCCATATACACCACTGGAGAGTGTAACCAGACTCTCCACATATACCTTGGAGAGTGTAGACTCTCCCCTGCACTTGGAGAGTGTACCTGCACCTTGGAGAGTGTAGACTCTCCCTTGCACTTATAGTGTACCTGCATTTGGAGAGTGTACTGTACCTTTGTAGAGTGTACGTGTCCTGCGATAGAGACGGCAGCGACAATGTAGTACCTGAAACTGTACCAGGAGTTGTGAAACTGTACCTGAAATTGTATCTGTAGTGTCACTGAGTTGTAGTGTCACTGAGTTGTAGTGTCACTGAGTTGTAGTGTCACTGAGTTGTAGTGTCACTGAGTTGTACTGTCACTGAGTTGTAGTGTCACTGAGTTGTAGTGTCACTGAGTTGTAGTGTCACTGAGTTGTAGTGTCACTGAGTTGTAGTGTCACCTGGTGTTAACCCGGAGGTTGTATTCAGAATGTAGTGACATCTGGTGGCACGACACAAGTTAAGAGTTGTGTATTTGGTGTTGTGTGGCAAGACGCGGTGCACAGGTTTTACTAGAGATTGAGTTCATGATACAGGGGGCGTGCCATGTGGCACAGAGAAGGTGTCTTGTGACACAGTGAAGGTGTCTTTTATGATACAGGAACGGGTGTCGTGGAACCCCGTAGGCGTGCCATAAGACAGAGATAAGGGTGTCTGAGGACACGGTGGAGAAGGCGTATCATGACAAGGTGTGGTAGTGTCCTGCGTGACACTTGAAGACGGCAGCCACATGACACTAGCACTGGTAGTGTCCTGCGTGACACTTGAAGACGGCAGCGACATGACACTAGCACTGGTAGTGTCCTGCGTGACACTTGAAGACGGCAGCCACATGACACTAGCACTGAGTATATGACTTTTTACTTGTGCTAATTTTACTAAGTTTTAAATTGTTATAAAATGTGTATATTAAATCTATATGTTTTTACACAGATTATATGTTATAAAGTTTTTATATTAATAATAATATATATAATAAATATCTGAAATATGAGATTTTATTGTTATCCCGAACAGTCAGTTTATTACAAATAGTTTTTTTTGTAATAACAGGCTACAAGCCTGGTCCAGTAACTGGCTCCTTGAATTTAACCCTCCCTATGTAAAGTCATGAAGATCGGGGAAGGGCAAAGAAGACCGCCGACAGAGTATAGTCTAGGTGGCCAAAGACTGCAAACCTCACTCAAGGAAAAAGATCTTGGGGTTAGTATAATACCGAGCACATCTCCTGAGGCACACATCAATCAGATAACTGCTGCAGCATACGGGCGGCTGGCAAACCTAAGAATAGCGTTTCAATACCTAACTAAGGAATCGTTCAAGACTCTGTACACCATATACGTCAGGCCCATACTGGAGTATGCAGCACCAGTTTGGAACCCACACCTGGTCAAGCACGTCAAGAAACTAGAGAAAGTGCAAAGGTTTGCAACAAGACTAGTCCCAGAGCTAAGGGGATTGTCCTACGAAGGAATATATAAGGTGGACAGAGACAAGATGTTCCAGAGAGGGGACACAGAAACAAGGGGTCACAATTGGAAGTTGAAGATTCCTATGAGTCAAAGAGATGTTAGGAAGTATTTCTTCAGTCATAGAGTTGTCAGGAAGTGGAATAGCCTAGAAAGTGACGTAGTGGAGGCAGGAACCATACATAGTTTTAAGACGAGGTTTGATAAAGCTCATGGAGCAGGGAGAGAGAGGACCTAGTAGCAATCAGTGAAGAGGCGGGGCCAGGAGCTATGACTCGACCCCTGCAACCACAAATAGGTGAGTACACACACACACACACACACAAACACACACACACACACACACACACACACACACACACACACACACAATGGAGGCAACTAAATCGAATCAGGGGTTACATAGGGTAGGCAGTGGGAAAATGAAAAAGAGAGATCAGTCATTATTTATGGGCTCAGGGAAGCTGAAGGGAAAACTTATGAAGCAAGAACACAAGAGGAGAAAAAAGCGAATGAAAGCATCATGAAAGCAATAGGAGAAGATGACATGACCCAGCTGGCAAATTTTCTGAGAATAGGGGGTTTTGCAAGAGGAAGAATCCGGCCAGTCAAAGTGATTTTCAAGGCGGAATTGACTCGAAACAGGATTCTGCAGGAGAAAGCAAGACTACGGGATATGTCAGATTACCGGAATGTGTATCTCGACCGTGACAGAACACGAGAAGAAAGACAGAAACTGAAAGATAGGGTACAGAGACAAAAGGAGGAAAGAGAGATGGACAGGAGAACCCAGACTCAGGAGGAAGCTCAAATACCTTCAGATGTCCCCCAACCTGGACAACCCCAAAGCAACCAAACAATCTAAACCAAAACACACATGCCATACCCAATGCTTCCACCCACCTCATTACAAACTCCACCTTCACACCAACCACCCATAGTTCCTCATCAGGTCTCCCACTTTCCCAACCCCAACTACGGTTTTAGAAAAGAAGTTGAAGGTTTGGTATACAAATGCAGATGGTATAACAAATAAATGTGAGGAGTGGCATGAAAGAATAAAGGAGACATCCCCAAACATAATAGCACTCACAGAAACGAAACTCACCAAGATGATAACAGCTTTCCACCCGGATATCAAATCCTCAGGAAAGATAGAGGGAGCAGAGGGGGAGGAGGAGTTGCGCTGCTCATTAAGAACCGGTGGGGATTTGAGGAAGTGGAAGGAATGGATGGAATGGGTGAAAGGGACTACATAGTAGGAACAATCCAGTCTGAGGGCCATAAGGTGGTAATTGCTGTAATGTACAACCCGCCACAGAACTGCAGGAGGCTAAGAGAAGAATACGACGAGAGCAACAGAGCAATGGTAGACACACTAGCCGAGGTGGCCAGAAGAGCCCACACAGGGAGAGCAAAGTTGCTAGTTATGGGTGATTTCAATCACAAAGAGATTGATTGGGAAAACCTGGAGCCTCACGGGGGTCCTGAATCATGGAGAGCCAAGATGATGGATGTAGTACTGAAAAACCTCATGCATCAACATGTTAGAGACACTACCAGAGAGAGAGGTGAGGATGATCCAGCAAGACTGGACCTAGTATTCACCTTGAGTAGTTCGGACATCGAGGATATCACGTATGAAATGCCCCTTGGAGCTAGTGATCATTTCGTTCTGTGTTTTGATTATATAGTTGAGCTACAAGTGGAGAGGGGAGCAGGAATAGGAAGGGAGAAACGAAACTACAAAAGGGGGGACTACACAAGCATGAGGAACTTCCTACAAGACGTTCAGTGGGAGAGAGAATTGGCAGGAAAACCAGTAAAAGAAATGATGGAATATGTGACAACGAAATGCAAAGAGGCAGAGGAGAGGTTTGTCCCCAAGGGAAACAGAAGTAATGGGAAGACCAGAACGAGTCCCTGGTTCGCCCAAAGGTGTAGGGAGGCAAAAACTAAGTGCACTAGAGAATGGAAAAAGTACAGAACAGAAGATAAAGGACCCAGGAAAATAAAGAGATTAGGCGAAGAGCAAGACACGAATATGCACAGGTAAGAAAGGAGGCTCAGCGACATAACGAAAATGATATAGCATTAAAAGTCAAGTCTGATCCGAAGCTGTTGTATAGCCACATCAGGAGGAAAACAACAGTCAAGGACCAGTTAATCAGGCTGAGAAAGGAAGGTGGGGAGTTCACAAGAAACGACCAAGAGGTATGTGAGGAGCTCAACATGAGATTTAAAGAAGTCTTTACAGAGGAGACAGGAAGGACTCCAGGAATTCAGAATAGGGAGGTATACCAACAAGTGCTGAATGAAATACACACAACCGAGGAGGAGGTGAAGAAGCTGCTATGTGAACTCGATACCTCAAAAGAGGTGGAACCTGACAACATTTCTCCGTGGGTCCTTAGAGAGGGAGCAGAGATGTTGAGTGTGCCACTAACAAAATCTTCAACACATCCATTGAAACTGGGAAACTACCTGAGGTGTGGAAGGCGGCAAATGTAGTCCCAATTTTTAAGAAAGGAGACAGACATGAGGCATTAAATTACAGACCTGTGTCACTGACGTGTATAGTATGCAAAGTCATGGAGAAGATCACCAGGAGGAGAGTGGTGGAGCACCTAGAAAGACATAAGCTTATAAACGACAATCAGCACGGTTTCAGGGAAGGAAAATCCTGTGTCACAAACCTACTGGAGTTTTATGACAAGGTAACAGAAGTAAGACACGAGAGAGAGGGGTGAATAGACTGCATTTTCTTGGACTGCAAGAAGGCGTTCGACACAGTTCCTCACAAGAGGCTAATGCAAAAGCTAGAGGATAAGGCACACGTAACAGGAAAGACACTGCAATGGATCAGAGAATATCTGACAGGGAGGCAACAACGAGTCATGGTACGTGACGAGGTGTCAGAGTGGGCACCTGTGACGAGTGGGGTTCCACAAGGGTCAGTCCTGTGACCAGTACTGTTTTTGGTATATGTGAATGATATAACGGAAGGGATAGACTCAGAAGTGTCCCTGTTTGCAGATGATGTGAAGTTAATGAGAAGAATTAAATCAGTCGAGGATCAGGCAGGACTACAAAGAGACCTGGACAGGCTACAAGCCTGGTCCAGTAACTGGCTCCTTGAATTAAACCCTTCCAAATGTAAAGTCATGAAGATCGGGGAAGGGCAAAGGAGACCGCAGACAGAGTATAGTCTAGGTGGCCAAAGACTGCAAACCTCACTCAAGGAAAAAGATCTTGGGGTGAGTATAATACCGAGCACATCTCCTGAGGCACACATTAATCAGATAACTTCTGGCAAACCTAAGAATAGCGTTCCAATACCTCACTAAGGAATCGTTCAAGACTCTGTACACCATATACGACAGGCCCATACTGGAGTATGCAGCACCAGTTTGGAACCCACACCTGGTCAAGCACGTCAGAAAATTAGAGAAAGCAAGTTTACAATATTAATATTTTTTTTCCTCTTGGATTTTATTTGCAAGGCATCAGAGGTTCTTAAGGTCACAAATTTGAATATGTATATTTTTTTTACACACTTAAATCTCGACGCATGCACCATAGAGTACACATGCACCATAGAGTACACATGCATCATCACGCACACACACATACATGCAGATACTCATACGTTCATACATAAACTTATACTTCCATATATACATACATAAACAAACATGCAAATACATAAACAAACAATCATGCACCACACACATTGCAGATATTAAAAAACATCATAAATACATACATATTCTACATACGTAACCCCCACAAAAACAAAAACACGTACATCCAAGTGTTTATCTACACTAAAGGCCAAATGTTATGCAAGTTCCTTTGGCACGGTAACACACCAAACCCCACCCCACACACACACAAACCCCCCACACACACACACACACACACAAAAAAAAAAAAAAAAAAAAAATATATATATATATATATATATATATATATATATATATATATAATTTTTAAAAGTTAGAATGATTGAAATAGTGGACATTGAAGATGTATTATAATAAGATGAATATGCTTTTTTGACATTTTAAAAAGACTTTGTCTCCCCCGACTTTTTTATTTCCTGATAGATGTCTTGATAGATTTATCAGTCCTTGATACATAAAAACAGTCCCTGATACATTAAGTCCGGGGGAAGAAACGTCTGCTGGGCTCAACATATTGTCTTATTGAATAAAAGTTGGTATTTTGGCACTGATTTATGAGGCAATGTGATACAGAGAAGTGTATGTGTTGCTGAATGAGGGTTTCGTATATGAAT